>PVJO010018478.1:0-36593 GCA_004026905.1 Hystrix cristata | reverse complement strand
TTACATACAAATGACTCTAGTTTATCCTTTTTTATGGCGGTGTAGTACTCCATTGTGTAGAAAAACCACATCTTCTTTAGCCATTCATCAGTTGTTGGGCATTTAGGTTGTTTCCAAGACTTAGCTATTACAAATTGTGCTGCTATGAACATGGTTGTGCATGTATCACTGTGATATGATGATTTTAATTCTTCTGGGAGAGGAGAACTAGATAGGGAACGGGGGGATAAAGAAGAAGGTTAAAAGAAAAGTAAGATGAAAGGGGAAAAATGGAAAAGTGTAACTATACTTGTTGGAAATAGGGAGGGGTGGGTAAATGGAAGGGAGGGGAGGGGGGAAAACCAAGATGTATCATGTACAGGTACAAAATAACCATGTTGATTATGATCATTATGTATACAATGTACCAATGCATGTTCTTGGTTAAAAAAAAAAAAAGGAAAACACATGTATGATGAGCATTTATTTACTTGTTGCCACGCTGTGATCAGTGCCAACCTTTAAATGTTATCCTTGGCTTTTAGCAGATCCGTATCTATCGATCTATAATATATATACACTAGTAGATGGAGTTTTATGGGATTTTGTAGAGGAGGGTCTTTTTCATGGAGTTGACACTAAAGTGTCATTTTGCTTTAACACATTTCTGAGATTAGGATGGCATTCGGATATGTATTGAAATAAAGACTGAGCATCTGAGACTGGCCTTTGGCTAATAGGATACAAACATGTTTCATTTAAGTCTTTTGTGTAGGACTTGCATTAGTTAGCTCTAAATTGCTACAATAAAATACCCAAGGCAATGCATTTATAAGGAGAGAAGGTTTATTTAGCTGATGGTTGTGGAGATTCTGGTCCAAAACTGAGCAGATGTATTGCTTTCGACCTCTGGTGAGGGCAACAAGTGGCAACAGTGGGGAGAATGTGGTAGAGCAAGCTGTTTCCACCAGAAGCCAGTAAGAGAAAGGACAGGCTGGGATCCCATAATCCCCTTAGGAGCTATGCCCTCAGTGACCCCATGACATCCCATTAGGCTCCATCTCCTAAAGATTCCATTGCTTCACCATAGCACTCTCTGGGGACCAAGCCTTTAACATATGGTCCTCTGGGGGATACTACCATATTCAAAACCCAGCAGAGCCTAAGATGATCCTCAGTCAGGGAGTATGATGGTAAAAATCAGCCTGCACGCTAGGTGTGGTAGTACATGCCTCTAATCCTAGTTACTTGAGAGGCTGAGCCAGGAGGATTGTAAGTTTGATGCCAGGTCATGAAACTTAGCAAATCCTGACTGAAAAAATTAAAGAATGGAGGAGGGTGCTGAGGATGTAACTCAGTGTGGAGGCCCTGAGTTTAATCCTCAGTCCTGTCCCCCACAAAAAAAATCTGCCCCCAAACTAGACATATGTTCTCCAGCAATGCATCCTGCTGAGATGCACGCAGATCTTTACGGTGTCTTAGAATCAGCCAATGCTGGGAGTGGGCCATTGTAATTGGGGGATGGAGACAAAGGCAGGCAGAGAGGCGTGCATTCCCACGGAGCTGCTAGGAACCGCACAGATGACCTGCCTGCCCACCTTACTCAGTGTTTGCATTGAAGTTAGGTGACTGAAACTTCTATTTCTGTGTTTTATTTCATATCAAGCATCCTCCAAATTGAGGGGCATTTTTCAAATTCCCATAAAGTTTGTGAATAAGCATCTCTGAGGAGGTTTGGCCATTTCTGTTCCTGATTTGTGTGCTCATACCAGCTTGCAGCTCTTTCTCAGCTCTCTAGTGTTAAATTAATAACAACTGATGTGAAGCTGACAGGTAGGTGAAGATGGAGAGCATCATGATATTAGAAAAAACTCACAATCTATTATGTAGCACAAAGTGCAACACTTTGTCAGCTTTTGCCTGTAGGTATCTTAATTTTACTTAAGTATTTTGCTCACATCTTTTTAACCCAGAGGATGGAAATATAGCTCTTAGCGTCTCTCTGGCAGACTTTGTAGCATATGTTATTGTGACACAGAATACCAGACTTTGCTAGTTATTTGGGAATCTTTGAAAAGGCACTGGATAACAAAAACCAAAACACTAGGTTGTGTAAGAATCGTCTCATTCTCACTCGATGTTATAAGGAGGCAGATTATGGATTGATATAAACATTATTTTCTCACAAGCAGAGCTGTCCAGCTACAACTGCCTTGAAGTTAGTGTGCTCTTCTTCATTGTAAGTATTTAAGTGATTGTGAATTATCTGCCAAGAATTCTTTGGAAATGATTCTGAGCAAGTAGGCAAAATATTGGAAGAATATTTTTGCAGTTTTAAAACTACACACATTCGATCTGCTTTGTATATTAAATTTTAATGCAAGATTTCTTCAAAAATATTTACTACAAAAAATTTCAAATATACACACAAGTAGGGGGAATAATTTAAGGAATCTCTGTTACAGATCACTCAGTTTCGATTATTATAACATTTATTTTTGAGGACAGAGGCTACTCGCAAAAATATAGAAACTGCTAGATTGAATGGTGTTTGAAGTTCCCACAATTTTATTTTATAGGCAATATGTTAGCTTTCTTATCTCAAAGGGCTCCCTTTTTTCCTTTTAATCAATACATAGTTGTATTTATTTATGGGGTACAGTGTGATACTGTATAACATATATGCAATGTATGATGATTAAAGCAAGGTTACTATTATTTTTATACATTTATTGTTTTTTAGTGTTTGGAGCGTTCAAGAGCCTCTCTGTAGTTCTTCATTTCATATATATATGTATATATATTAATATTATGTTTATATTTCCATTTACAAGGTACCGTAAACTGTAGTCATGTTGCTGTGCTGCAGAATGCTAGAATTTATTCCTCCTGTCTAACTATATTTTGGTCTGTTATGCAGTGTTCTTCTGTCTCCTGCCCTCTGCCCCAGCTGCTGGTAACCACTATGCTACTTTCTACTTCTACGCGTTCAACTTTTTCAGTTTCCATATATAAGTGAGGTCATGTAGTACTTGTATTTCTGTGTCTGGATTATTTCAACTAACAAGATGCCCTCCATATTGATCCATGTTGCTGCAAATGACAGGACTTCATTCTACTTGTGGCTGAATAATACTCCATTGTGTAAATGTCCCACACTTTCTTTACCCATTAACCTGCCAGTGAACACCGAAGGGCCACTTTCTCAGTATAAGTTGAAAGAGGTTTTGATTACCTCTTCTGGGCTGTCTTCTTCATCTTCACTCCCAACGTTGCTGTGGATCTTCTAGTTGTGTCTGGTAGTTCTGGATACAATTCATGACTACATAATGCTCTCTCCCTGTGACACATGTGTGGGGACGATACAGTGTAGACTCCACATTCCTTTTCCGTTCTCTTCCTTTGTTTTCTTCAAAAGCACAGACTTCACTGGTGGGTCAGGACAGCTCTGAGGAAAGATAACAAAAGGAAGAAGGCTAGAAGGGTGCTTCAAATTGGATTCTAGCCTAAATGATGTTTCAAGACCTCTTCCCCATATCAGAAGTTATACCTTTCCCAAGCGATCCCCTTTTGGACACTCGTGGCTCCTGATCTCATTTCTTCTGGCCACAGATTTACAGAAGATCACAAAGGTGTTCTTTTCTCTAATTTCTGTGATGGATCTATCCACGAATCTTTCAGAAAACCCCATTTTACACTCACTGGGATTGGCCTCTCTCTTCCAATCACATTTCTCTAAATCTGAATTCTTGTCTAGAAAACCACTCTGGGGAGAAGGACCAGCATGTTTTGTTTTCCAATATGATACTGGACTGCATAAAGTTTAAAAATTTAGATTATCTTCCAACCTTTTAAATCAGGGAATTTAATGCAAAAATCAGATGTCCAGTTTTCTTGAGAAATAGAAAAATCTGACAACACTAAGCATTCGTTCTTGCTTAGGGTCAAGTGTAGGAGCTGAGTAGCTGCCTCTCCCTCTGGAAAGAGGGCTTTCTCTCTGAGTCATTCAACATAGACCTCGTCCTCTCTCTAGTATCCCCTAGAACTAAGGCTGAAAATTAGTCACTATACCATCTTGCACTAGCCCATTTCTCCTACCTCTTTTTTACCTGGCCCCTATAGGCACTTGAATTTATAGTTCCTAATCTAAACCTATAAAAACAGCAATATTTTCCTGACTACCTTGTTTATCCTCCAGTTTAGCTCTCTGTTTATTAGGCAGAGAAGTGTTCGTCCATTTTTTATGATGCCCTCACTCCGTGCATTCAAATTTCTCTCCCCTAGCCATGCAGGAATGTTTTTCTAAGCATTTATTGCTGAGCAAATGTCTCTTTATGACTCAACTCTGTAAATCTCCAAACGAGTGGCAAGCTTTGAGATAACGTCATGAATTTCTTGCCTAAATTACACTCTCAGTCTCATAATCTAGGAGGAAGGGAGGAGAGAGAAAGCAGTTATTTAATTTTTCAGTAATGTATGATTTAAGATCTTGGTTATTGTATCACCTCTATCCACGAACAGGCTGTTTCTGGGTTTCCTCAAATAGAGCAAACTAATATTTTCATTTAATTTTGCTCCTGAAAAGATAATTCATCTATGTAAAACACGACCTTGTCTTCTGGATAGAGCAAGTAAACACACAAATAGTAAATACTTCCAGTGATTTCAGTGGTGATAAGTGTGGTAAAGAAAAGGGATTTGCTGGGAAGTAGGAAAGGCTTCTCCAGGGAGGCGGCATTTGAAATGAGGCCTCAGTGACCGGATGGAGCCAGCTGGGGGAGGTTCCCGAGAAGCTTCATTGAGCAGACAGAGTTGGAGGAGAACTTAGCGACTAGACAGGAGGGAGCGAGGAGATGAACTCAGAGGGACATCTGTGGAAGGACCAGGATATCATAGACCAGTGACAGCGAACCTTTTAGGGCTTTCAGTGGTACACACAGCCCACTGTGGCACACGTGCCAGCGGTTTGCCACGGCTGTCCCAGGCCATGATACGGCCTTTGAGTTTTATTCTAAACACTGGGGAGCCTCCAGACGCTTTAAACAGGTCCATGGTACAGTTTGATCCTTACCTATAAAAAAACCTTTTGGTAGCCGTGTGAAGGAGGGATGGGAGGGCAGGAGGAATAGCAGCAGGAGACGAATTTGGGATCTGGCCATGCAATTCAGGTGTAGGCCCACGAGAGCTTGGTTTATCATTTAACATACACGAAGAAACGTTCAACATCGCTAGTCATTACAGAAAAGCAAATTAAAACAACACTGAGATTCCATCACACTCCAGAAAGAATGGGGATCAGGAAGAAACAAAATAATAACAAATGCTGGTGAGGCTTCAGGGGAAAAGGAACTCTGCTTCATTGTTGGTGGGAGCGTAAACTAGTACAACCACTACGGAAATCAGTATGGAGATTCCTCGGAAATTAAAAATAGAAATTCCATTCAAGCCAGCTAGGTTCCCCTTCTAGGTACCTTCCTGAGAGAGTTAGACATCCTATTTCAGTGATACATGCATACCCGTGTTTATAGCATCACAGTTCATAGTAGGGAAATCTGGGAAGCGACCCACATGTCCTTTGACAGATGAATGGATAAAGAAAGTGTGGTATTTACACAAAACTGAGCACTACACTGCCAAAAAGAAAGATAAACTCGAGTCATTTGTAGGAAGATGATGCACTTTGAGACCATAGTGTTAAGTGAAATAAGTCAGACATGCAAACTTAAATACTGTATGGTTTCTCTTATATAAGAAACCCAAAATATAAATAAATCAAAGAGCAAAATGAAAGATAGATGACAAGAAATAGGGAGATAGATCTTTTGCAAATGGGAAGGAGACTAAGAGATCCTGGGAGGGAGGAAAGGGCTGAAAAAAAAATTGAGACATGTTATGTTCATGTACCAATTCTCCATGAGGAATGCAGTTATTATGTACCACAAGCATGCACTGTAAAAAAAAAAAACAGATTGTATCTGGCTGGTTATATCAGAAAGCCGACCACACTGATTTCGTCAAAGGAGTTTCTTACACAGCAAGTAGTCTTCCACGGCCATCCACGGCTGTTCCACTGTGGCCTCGGAAGCCGAGACTCTTTCTGTTTTCCCGTATTGTTCTTATTTTCGTGGTTGAAAGATGGCTGCTGTGGTTTCTGCACTGCAGCTGCATTCCAGGTTGGAAGAAGGGTAAAGGAATGAAGGTGCTTCCCAGTTGACTTTACCCCCTTTATCAGGAAAATATCCTGTTGGTTGGGTCATTTGGCAAGACAGGAATTTTCTCAGGCATTAGCATGGCGGTGCCACTTGGTCCCTGTGATGCTCAGGGTTGGATGCCAAAGCTCTGTGGTCTCCACACATGAGAGGTTCGGGTCGGGCTGTGTTCCCAGCACAGCCACCTTCTCAGGGTCTCCTTTTCTTCTTAGTTACAGAACCTTTTATTCTTACACGGACTCAAGACTGAACAGAACAAAGAGTACATTTTCCAGCCTCCCAGGTGTCCAATTGAAGTCATGTGGTTAAATTCTAGTTAGTAGGATTCAGGCTCAATTGCAATATGGTGGGACGCACCCTTTGCTGACTTTCTTTCTTCCGCTGGCTGGAATGCAGAAATGATGGCTTGAATTGTGGAAGCCACGGTGGACCAGGAGGAGGGAGCTGCAGGGGATCATGGCAGACAAACAAAAAGCCTGATTGACTGATAATTTTAGACTTGCCTTAACAGCTCTAGATGCCCCTATGTGATAGAGAAATAAAATTTAGTTTTGTTTATGTGATTTTTGGTCTGTTTCATGTGGTTTTGGTCACAAATATAGTCAATCCTAGTTCTGATTATTTACTTGAAGTCTTTTGCTTACTTGGCAAATTCTTATTCATTATTCAACTAAACACTTAAATACGACCTCTATGTAATTATTTTGTCTTCCCCACAATAGAATTAGTTGTTCTTCTATTTCTTGTCTAAAGCATTGTATAACGCCACCTTTCCTAGCACTTCTTAAATTGTGTCATATAAACAGCTTATATTACATCTTCTTCATCTGCTAATGAGCTGCAATACGATGGAGATAATTTTTTTATTTTTGTGTGTATAACCTGTCTTATCACAGTGCCAGATAAATGGTAGGCATGTGATGCTGACACAGGCTTTTCATTCTTGCTTTATGTCTCTTTCAAATTTCAAGTGATGGTCATGGTTTCATATTTTAATTTCATTCTTTTCTGGTGGAGATTAATGGAGGAATCTTAAAGCTTTATGTACGAGGAGAGAGTTGCAGCTTTCATACAGATCACTGACATTTTGAAAAATGTACTTCTAAATTACCCAGACCTGGAAGTCTCACAGTGACATTACTATCATATTCTATTTATCAAGGCCACCCAGATTCAAGGAGAAGGGAGATAGATTCTGCCTCTCGATGGAATTTTATTCTGGAAGGACACTCAGCAATAAAATTATCACTGTAGCCATTTTTGGAAAACCCAATCTGCTGCAACCTATCTTCTGGTCAAAATGCACATCCTTCCTATCTCTAAAATACGGTTACCCTAAAGCCTCATTGCATCTTGTCTTCAGCCTTCCGCTCAGTATTTATGTCAGGTCCGGGGCTAGGTGTGCCTCAGTGGTAGAGTGCTTGCCCAGCATGTGCAAGAATCTGGGTTGAATTTCCAGTGCTATGAACAAAAAAATTGGGTCTGGGTGAGATGAGGCTCTTTAAATGCTGTTTCTCTAGAACAAGTGCCTGAGAACTGGTCCTCATTATTGGAAGCCCTGGAACTAGAGTGACAAGTTGTCCGGACTCTACTTTTCCAACATGCAATAGTAGAGGGGCCACCACAGAGCCCCTTGTTCAGAAGGAGTGGAGGAATCTCCTTAAAAAGAAAAATACAACTCTACAGGTTCTGTGTTCAAAGTATCCTTAGTAATCTTAGCTTGCTTTACTTAGGAAAAGTTTCTTATGGCTCCCCTCTCCACGGGAATCTAAATCTCTGTTGTCATGGAAACCCCTTTCTAGAGTAATTGCAGACAGTAACTAAAAGCTAGTGGGATTATGACCTGTATGGGTGGCTAAAAACCTTGTCCAGGCCAGGAAAATGGTGGAGTGGTAAGCAACAACAACTCACCCTTTCCAACAACTCAGACGCCAGAAAATAATAACTTGGGGGGAAGATTCCCAGCAACCAGGAAGGATCTGACAGGAAAATTAAAACCTACAGAGAAATCTGAGAGACAGAATGCAACACAGAGAAGGGAAGTGACAATCTGCACCTTCTTCCTGGCTCCTGGCTTGTGACTCGTGAGAAAGGAAGACCGTATCTACAAAGTGAAAGCAGGGACTCCAGAGTGCTTTAGAGAGAAGCGCAGTGCTGGAACAGATTGGTGATGCTGAGACCTGCAATAGCTGGTGAGTGACTCCAGTCCAAGTGCCTGCCATATGCCCTGTAGAGAGTGTTTGGTTGGAAGCCATTCCAGGGAGGCATGACTGTTGGAGCCCAAACTCAGAGCAGCCGTGAAATGACTTCAGTTCAGGGCTCCCAGTGCTACAGCCCACAGTGACTGGGAGGCAGCTGTGTTCAGGGAGCCCTGGTCAGGCTGAGCATTCAAGCTAAAGGACACAGGCCTCAGCCCCACAGCCAGCAGGATGGCTCAGCCTGTTTCTGTGCTGTGCAGAAGCTTTTTAATTTGCTTTGATCCCACTTGTTGGTTTTTGGTGTAATCTCTTGTGCAATTGAGATTCTGTTCAGAGAGTCTTTGCCTACACTTACGTCTTCAAGAATTTTACCTATTTTATCTTCCAGCATATTAAATGTTCCTATTTTAACAGATCTTTGATCCATTTTGATTGTAGTTTAGCACATGGTGAGAGATATGGGTCTAGATTCAATCTTCTGCAGGTGGACAGTCTGGCTTCCTCACATCATTTGTTAAAGAGATTATCTTGCCTCCAGTGTAAGTTTTTGGCCCCTTTATCAAAGATCTCTAGTTTTGTGAGGTGCTACTGGCATTTTTTTTTTTTTTCGGTGCTGGGGATCGAACTCAGGGCCTTGTGCTTGCAAGGCAAGCTCTCTAATCACTGAGCCAAATCCCCAGACCCCTGCTACTGACATTTTGACTGGGATTGCATTAAATTTGTAATTGGTTTTGAAAGTATGGCCATTTTGACTATATAGTATTGGTTCTACCTATCCAGGAACAGGGAATATCCTTTCATTTTCTGATACCCTCTTTAATTTCCTTTTTCAGATTACTGTACTTTTCATTGTACAGGTCTTTAACATCCATAGTGAGATTAATATTTAGGCATTTAATTTTTCTTGATGCTATTTTCAAAGGTATTATTTCCCTAATTTCCATGTTGGTGAGTTTATTATAGGTATACAGTGGTGGCTGTCTTCTGTGGCTGTCTCTCACTCAGACACTGTGGGAGACACTCTGGTAGAGACTGTATCTCACCCACACACTGTGGGAGGATTCCCTGCTGGTGGGAATGCAACTGCCACTTTGGGGAAGTCTGGCTGTTTCTTATAAAACTAAACATACTCCTTCCGTATAATTCCAGTGACACTCCTTTGTATTCATCTAAAGGAAATGGAAACTTATACACTGGGAGCCCTGAAGTGAAGTTGCATTTTAGTTGTTCTGATTCCCAGATTTAAATAATCAGCCCCTTCCCAAAATAGCACCTGATTAAGCACTCTTTCTACATGGCAGGCGCCCGTACTTGAATCCCTCTCCGGCTATTGCCTGTGGTGTGGAAGGAGTCTCCTTGGAGTGAGACCCCACACTGTTTGAGCGTGTCACGAAGGTCATGGGCTCTGCTGCCATTTCTCCCTGCATCTCCCAGCTGTGTGTGCTGATCTTGCTTCTGAGGAGCCTGGTTGCCCTCCCTGCAAGCTGGGAGAGCTGGGCAGAGAGTCCAGACTGTTTCCTTCCTTTCTCTGCATTGTGGACCATCCTTCCAACTTCTCAGTAGCTTCTAATTTTTCCTGTCTCTTCTTTCCTGACTCTTGGCAATTTCCTTCTCTTTTTCTTCAGCAAGTTACTTTCCAGTGTCTGGATTCTGGATCTTGGAGATGCTGAAATTTACTACTGATCACCACTCTGCCATTTTCTTTCCAGAACCATTTTTTTCTATTTCTATGTTTCTTTAGACAACAGTGTCACTAATTTTTTTTTTTTTTCCTACTACATAATGAGCGCCCTCTAGCTCCTGGTAACACTTTGTTTCTTGGGACTACCTCCAAGATCCTGCTGGTAGTTTCTCAGGGCCTGTGGGGCTTCTTCCAACCCCTGGGGCCTGAAGTCACTGTCTCTGCTGGGACTTTGCAAGGTCGGCATCCCACTTCTTGGTACCCTGATTCTGATTTTTATTTATTTGTACGCACCAGGTAAATAGTGGATACTTGACACAGAACTCAATTTTCAGTTCTTTATTTTTGTGTTTTTCCCATCTTCAATCATAGTAATACGTAATTATAATTATTTTTATTTTTCTCTTATTAGATGGTGTCTAGTGAGGAATCTTAATGGTTTTTGTATGTGAAGAGAGTAGCATAGTTAAAAAACATCTATATTTACAAATATATATGGAATAGGTCAATGACATTTAGAAACACTTTCTTTAAATTTAATTGAGGATACAATCTGAGACACTATAGATTTTTTTTGTACTCTGTTGGGCATTCATGGGGACTAGGAGATAGTTTATAAAATAAACACAAAGATCAAAGTCATTTCATTTGAAATTCAGGCTGATTCTTTATCTTTTTTTGGATGATGGGGGGAAGTTGTTGGAGAAGATAAATCTTCCATTCGTTTTTATTTAGGACCATTCTTGCCAGCCAGGGAAATTTAATCTATTCCAACCGCCAAATCATAGACTGCACATTTATTCATTAAAGTAATCAATCAGTGGGAATAGGGTTTTCTTTTTTAAATATATTAAATGGTAAAAATGATGAGTTCATAAAAGTGTCTAGGAATTTCCATTTCTTATGTTAGGTCAGCTGTCCACAATAGTGCAATCCCGTTTGTGGGAGCTTGACGCAGCTGGTCTGCTTTTGCAGTCAGCTTATGTGTGTGTGTGTGTGTACGTGTGTACTATTTGTGGAAGAAAAGCGTGCAGATGACAGCGATTCAAACTAAGGGCACAACGAAGGAACAGAAGCATCGGGATTTGCACAGACAGACTCTGGAGAGAGATACTGGGGAGGAGATGCATGAGTTCTCTCAGGCCCTGCCCTACTCGTCCCATGTCTATAAGCTACAAACGCCGTGTTCTGTTCTCTGTCGTGGACACTTGCAGGAAAAAAATCCATGGAGAGCCTTAAAAACTCAAAAGTAGACGATAAAGGAATGCGATCACACAGCTATTATTTTTCAGTTACAAAAAATTTATAAGGTTTTTTTTGACATTTAAAAAAATCTTTCTACCGCTGGACAACTTGTGTATGGAAAAATGTGCCAAATGTAAATGTACAGTTCGTGAAATTTCACAAATAGAATACACCTGTGTAAATAGCAGCTGGCTCAAGAAGGAAGGTCTCCCGCAGGCCGTGGTGATCCTTCCTTACTTACCCTGAGTAACTACCTCCCTGACTTCAAACAGCAGGCATTAGTTTTGCCTGTTGGTGAAACTCTGTGTAAACATCACATGGTAAACACCCTTTGTTAAAGGGTCATTGAAGCATAATGACATACGATAATTGCACACATTTAGAGGGCGCAATATGACAAGTTTTGACATATGAATACATCCATGAAATCACCACCACAATCAGGGTAATAAACACATCCATCACCCTCTAAAGTTTTCTTATCTACCTTTCCTCCCACCCTCCACCTCTGCTCTCTGAGTCTCCACAGATATGCTTTCTGACACTATAAATTAGTTTGTATTTTTGAGAGTGTGATTTAAGAGGAATCCTTTGGAATGTACTCTTCTGGTGTTTCGTTTCCCCACAGTTATTTTGAGATTGACCCATGCTGTTGCCTGTATCATTAGTTTTATTCATTTCTTATCCCCAGGCAACATTCCACATTATTGATACACCACGACTTTTTTATCCATTCACCTGCTAGTAAGTACTTTTCAGCATCTGGCTTCTACTTATTGGTACTACTTATTAGAAGTGTAATCTGGAGCAAGTTACTCTGCATCTCTGTTTCAACTTTCTCATCTGTAAAACAGGATATTTCTAAAATAGTACTATCCACCTTGTTGGTTAGTCACAAGGCTAAAGAAGTTAATACCGGTCATCTCTCAGTATCTGTATTAGTCACTTTCCCACCACTGCAACAAAATACCTGATACCTACCACTTAAACCAGAGGTTTATTTTGGCTCCCTGTTTCAATATCTGGCTGGCTGGCACCAAGGCAGAAACAGCATGGTGGAAGGACATGGTGGAGGACTGTTTGACCCATGCCAACCTGGAACAGAGGGAAGGGAGGAGCTGGGACAAGAATACGCCTTTCCAGGTCACACTCCTAGTAACACATCTCAACTGGGCCCAGCCTCCTAAAGTGCATCCACGAACTCACCAATGAACAAGTTCACAGAGCACCAGTGATCCAACCCCTTCCCAAAGCCCTGCCTCTAAATACATGAGACTTTGGGGAGACATTTTATTTATTTATTTAAAAATTAATTTTATTGGTATATTTTAGATCTATATAATAACATTCATTATAAGGAATTTGTACCTGTATATGCCTTACCTTGATTCTTCTTTATTCCCCCAATTACTTCCCCTCCCTTCAACCCCTTTTCCCCTCTTTATTTATAAAAGCCTTAGTTTCCATTTTTTCTTCTAATTCTGTTTTTTATCTTCTCCCTTCCTTTCCCCCTTCCCATTTGAACATTTTTTTTTCATATTTTTCAGTATCTATTACACATTTGGGTCCTTATTTACCCTTCTGGTTTTTCACACCAGTGAAACACGTGTGTCTGATTTATTTCACTTAAAGAGTATGGTCTCAAGATGCATCCATTTACCTAGAAATGTCTCAAGTTTATCTTTCTTTATGGCAGACTAGTATGCCGTTGTGTATTAAAAAATCACATCTTTTTTTTATCAATTCGCCTGTTGGTGGGCATTTGGGCTATTTCCAAGAAGTATCTATTGCAAATTGCACTGCTATAAACATGAGTGAGCATATATTGCTGTGATATGATGCTTTTAATTCTTTCGATAATATACTAAGAAGGAGAATAGCTGGGTCAAATGGAACCTCTAGTTTTGGTTTTTTGAGGAATCGCCATACTGTTTCCACAGTGGTTGTACCAATTTATACTCTGGGGGACATTTTAGATCTAAATCATAATAGGATCCAAGGGGTACTGGATGCCAAAATGAGGCGGGAGACAGTGTGGGAGACATCCTGGCCTCAGGCTCGCAACAGACAGGATCCTTTCTGGTTCTCGGAGACCAACAGAGCATCCTGCTCCTGACATATTTCCTCAATATCCTGACATGAGCTAAAACACATACTCCCCTCTTACGTCACTTCCTTGGGCTCTGGCACGAGCCTGAGGCGCATGTACCTTAACTGCTTCAGCGTAACTGTGACCCCAAGCTCATGATAGTATCGTCAGCACTGCAGTTTTGACCCCCGCTTACTGTGGGCTTTGGCAGCCAGGCTGGTTCCAGGTGTATCTAAAGTCAAAAGTGCCTCTTTCCAATGTGAAGGTAGACTGTCGATTAATTAGACCGAGTCTTCTCAGATGCTTCTCCAGAGCCCCCAGACCTGGGAAAGGTCCCAATCAAACCTTCAAAAGCTAAAGCTGACAGGGCCACTCTGAGTCAAATTCGCCCTTGAGTTTTCTCACCTGCCCACTCTTGCTCTGTAGAGTGTATTTTCCTTTAGTAGATCTCTGCCTTTCTTACCACTTCTGTGTGTCCTACTCAATTTTTGGTTTGGGATAAAAAGAACCTGAATATTGAGTGAGACAGAGACACCTGTCTGGTAGCTCAGTGCTCAAATGCCTTATATAAAATGGCTTATGCACGGAACCTATCAACAGCCTGCTGTATACTTTAAATCATCCCTAGATGGCGTATAATACTTAATACCATGTAAATGATTATACAGTATTGTATATGGGAAAAATCTGTACAAGTTCATTGCAGATCCAATTTTTTTTTTCTGACTATTTTCAATCTGTGGTTGGTTGTATCCAAGGATGTGGAATCCTTGCATACAGAAGGCCAACTTTATACATAGAGCACTTGGAAGGAAGCCTGTTACCTAATTAGGAATGATTAGTGGGATGGATCGGCTCAGGCCATCCCACTGTGAGCTGATCACTGGCATGGACCTGCTGTGCTGTCAAAGCTGCATGGTGGAACCATGGGGTGGCTGGATGATGTTACAGTTTCCATCCAGCCCTCCATTGCCAGTAAGGCTGGCGCCACGCCAATCTGAAAAGTTAAGTTGGTCTTTAGTCGTTCTCTTCCTGTAGTATGGGTTCTCCTTCAGTTTTTGATTGTCTTCCTCTTCCCTTTGCTCCAGTTGGTCAACGTCTTTGTGATACGGATCCTGACAACAAGGGCAATGGGATGAGCCCACTCCTACTGGGCCTAACCCATGCAGATTTTCAGCTTCTCATTTTAAGTGTATTCTTTCAAAGAACCATCTGTCCATCCAACACGTATCTGTGGAGCGCCTCTTATGTGCCAGGCAATGACTTACGATTTCTGCATTTAAAAAGCTTGAACATGATACTGGATTAATCCATAGGAAATGACACTAGGCTCTGAGAATTCTGGCATTTTGGTAGGTTACTAAAAGAGACATTTACATTTTTCCCAGGGACTATTTCAAAACCTTTGTATGACAACATGTAAAGCCTCCTGTAATTATTTGGAAGACATAGTTTTGTGGATAGTGTAGGTATTTAAAAAGAACAGAAAGTTGGGATATTTAGAGAGCCCAGAGGCTAAAAAGGCATTGAAAGTGGAGTGGGCTTCGTGAATGAAAATTAGAACTTGGCATAAAGCTTGCATATTGTGACGTTTGAGGCCAGGGTCTGTTTGCCTTGTCCATAGCCATCCGGGCCTTGTCAGTGAGGTTCTTCGGCACAGCATGAGAAGGAGTCAATGATCAGACCCTCCAGCCAGGGCCCAGAACTCACAGAGACATGGCTGCGGCTGGTGGGGATGAGCCCAGCACTGTCCAGACCGCCCCAGAAGGAGCCGGCCTCCACCCAGTGGGGTCGCAGTGCCAAGTCTATTTCTAGCGGGTTATAAGAAAATGGTAAGGACTGTAAAAGACCACCAGAGTTAGCCTGGTGTGGCTTTTCTCACCTCAAGTGCTGACTCATATCCAGAGTCCCAAGATCTTTCCTCCGTCCTCCATAGTCGCATCCCTACCTCATGCCACCCAGTGTCTCCTCAACTTCCTAGTGTACTGCCAGCTTTCCCCAAACTTCTCTGTCCTTGATCCTTCTCACCTGTAGGTTTCCATTCATGCTACCCTCTTGCTTCGAGGTTGGATCCCTCTTTTTTCCTCTTGTCCATAATTTTCTGGCTGCATTTAAAATTCACTGCTTCATTGAAGCATTCCAGGATCGTCCCCATTCTTTAATAATCTCTCTTTCCCCTCTGAATCTCCAAGCTACCATGTATATAATCTTGGTTGTATGATTTGGTCGTTGATTAAATAGTGCACAGCTGGCTGGTCATTTCATGTGGCTCTTCAATAGGAAGTTCCTGGAAGTTGTTCTGTCCCATTCCCATGTGTGCAACCCCCCAGTACAGCGCTGAACACACAGCAGGCATCAAATACTTACACCAGTGCGCACAGTGCATTAGGAACAGACTCACTTTTTTGAAGTCTGAAGCTTATAAAATTTGAGGGACACACTTTTTAAGGAAAAGACTGCAAAATTACGAGTAGAGAATCAGGAGCAAGAGTGACTATTCACTTAAAGGCATCCTTAGAGCCCTCTCTGGGGAAGAGGCCAGTGCAGAGGAGTGGCTCTGATAGCAGCTGGTTCTGAAGCGAATGGGTGCGTTTTTGCCCTTTTTCATTCACCTTTATTTATCACCTACAAACCAGATCTCCCTCTCTCCTTCCCCCTCCCTCCTACATTGCTAAAGTGTAAGAACCTCGCCTAATTCAGTTCAGCTGGAAGAGCTGGGCGCACAATTTTAGGGAAAGAAAGAGTAGTTAATTAATAAATTTATTTTTTTGTACTGGGACTTGAACCCAGGATCTACACACTGAGCTATATCTCCAGCACTTTTTAGTTCTGATTTCGCATCTGAGTCTTGCTGAATCAGAAAGTTCCCCATCATGGGGTCAGACTTGCTGTTCTCCTGCCTCGGTCTCCCCGAGTGCAGGGATTATAGCATGCCATGTTATGGTTTATACCTAAATGTCCCTCCAAAGCTTTGTGTGCTTGTAGGTGGGGTTTTTCCAGGGAGGCAAGTGGATCATGTGTGTGTGATATCTGTGGATTAGTCCATTGATGAGTTTATAGCTAACCTTGTTGTTGGAAGGCAAAGCCTGGTTGGAGAAGGTGGGTCACTGAAGACATGGCCTGGAAGGGTCTATCTTTTTCCTTCTTCTCTGATCTCTCTCTGCTTCCTGCTGCCATGCCAGAGACTGTTTCTCCTCTGCCATGCCCCTTTGCCATGCCACCCTGCCTTAGAGCCAGTTGACTATGGACTGAAACCTCTACAAACTGTGAGCCAAAATAAACCTCTCTTCCCTTAAGCTGTGGGTGTCAGGTATTGTGTCTCAGCAATGAGACGGTAACTAAGACACACCACTATGCCCAGCAGAATTGTGTAAAGCTTCAGCATTTCTTCCACAAGCACCAGCAATGTCTTTGATTTTTGAGGAAGAGACAAGGAAAAGCTGAAGTATTCATCCACTCAGATATCTATTGTGTATTTATTACCAAACATATGGACATATGTTTTATCTGGCATGTAATGTAAACCAGAACAGGCACAACCAAAGGAGCAGCTGATTCCACCTACCGGGGCTGCGTGTGAACCATTCTGAGCACATTAGTGCATGCAGCCTGGCCATTTCCTCCCCACCCAGCCTGTTGTTTGGGATCTGACCAGCTGATGTCACTATGGGACCGTGAATCCAGGTAGATCCAGGGACCTTGCTTCTGTGGAATTTTGGATTGCTGTTGTAGCCCTGGGAAAGGTAACCTCCCTCCCACCCAGAGCCAGCCTTGGCCCGCCCGACCTTGTCTCTCCTCCTGCCTGCATAGTTTATAAAATTGAGAACTAGCTGACAGATTTAATTTTGATGGAGAATTACCTGTAGGCAAGAGGCCAATCAAACCCATACTGTTAAGGGGGGGGAGCGTGAGGTAATGAATCTATTATCTACATTTAGCAAACGGGGAGTGTCAGGCTAATAATCCATCAGTTTCTTTTTTCTACGCTATAAACTTTCATTTCCACCTTGTTAGGTACAAGGAACTCAGAACTCTCTGTAAAAGGGCTGATTAACCAAGTGGTGTATTTTTCTGGATTCTTAATTTCTTTTCTGTTACCTGCTCTTTATCTATTTGGACCAAATAGTCCCAGCTGGACTTGGGATTTTGAGTCAGTCCTTGGGCACAAGTTTTAGCAGTTTGGGGGTTTGGTGTGGGAGAAGCTTGAGAAGTTAATGAGAGTTTGAGAGTTAAATTTTGGCAGAGGCCTGTCTGCTTTCATATCCCATCATACTGCCAATCATGTACCATCTTTCGCAGGTTGTGGGCGTTGGATGAACCTTTCTGAGTGTCAAGTTCTGTTAAAAAAGAGTCTCGTCGATTCAGGGTCATTAATCGTGCACCCCTGCATTTAGTCAGCCACAACGAGTGCCACTGTCGGTGCCCAACCAGCAGACATTTGCTCTCACAGTTCTGAAGGCTGGAGGCCGAGGTCGAGGCATCAGCAGAGCTGGTTTCTCCTGAGAGCTGTCTCCTTGCTGATTGATAGACGGCCCACTTCTGCCTGTGTCTTCACTGGTCCTCCCTGTGTCTGTCTGTTTGTCTGTCTGTCTGAGACAGGGTCTTGTTAAGTATCTTAGGTTGGCCTCAAACTCTTAGTCCTCCTGCTTCAGCCTCCTGAGTGCTGGGATTCCAGGTGTGTGTCACCGCGAGGAGTTCTGATCGCCTCTTTTGTGAGAACACCAGTCCAATTGGAGGAGGACCCACTCTAGGGACCTCGTTTTACGTTAATTCCCCTTTAAAACACAGTACGGTCATATTCCAAAGCACTAGAAGTTAGGACTTCAATATAGGAATTTTGGGGAACATAGTTCTGTCCGTAACCCCGTCCTACCTCCCCAACTGGTCTAAATTGAAGTAGACCAGGTGCTGATGATGTGATGGATCGTGAGATGCTGATTATGTGATTGAAATATGTTTTCCAATTTTCTTGGCTTCTCTATGCTGTTTTGAGTAGCGTAATATAGACAGAGCTGCCAGCGGCCTGCAGTCTCCCTCACCAGAACCGTGAGGACAGAGAGAATTTCTTCTTGATGCCCAGGCAGCGTCCCTGCAGACCACGGGACCAGGAGACCAGAGGGATCTGCTTGAACACACCACAGCTGGGCCAGGCCAGGATTTGAAAAAAGCTTTTGATTGATTCCAAAGCACCTTAACTTGGTGTCCTTCCATTTAACCTCAGGCTTTAGATACAAATTTTAAAGAATCCCTTAAATTAATATGCTCAAAAATTAATCTATGGAAAGGAGTCAATGCAAAAATGATCGAATTGACAATTTGCTTTTGCTATGCAATATGGAAAGCTTTAACCTTTTATTACATAAAAATAAGGCAGCGTGCCTTAAAATGTGCAGATGCTATGATCTTATAAAAGAACGAGTAATAATTTCATGTCAGAAAAGTTAGAAAGTAAAACAAAAATAAAAGATAGTAAGAAGTAGGGAGATAGATCTTTCTCAATGGAGAAGGGGACCAGGAGATGGAGGGAGAGGAGAGAAAGGAGAGGGAAAGTAGATGAAAAACGAATTAATATGTGCTATGTACATGTGCCAATGAGGAATATAAACACTGTGTATTGTAAACATGTACCAAAAAAGAAAAAAAAAGAGAAAGGAGCTCAAGAGATGGGATGGAGAGGAGAGGGAGGGAAGGGAAAGGGGATGAGAAAAGAAATTAAGATGTGTTATGTACATGTACCAATTCCTCACAAAGAATGTAAACATTATGTGCTACAAACACGTAGTCATAAAAAATTAAGAAAAACAATTTAGAAAGTAAAGGCAAGCAAAAGGAAAAAATCAGCCGCATATAACCCCTAATATAGGATTATTTATATTCTCTTTATTTCTGTTTCTATATAAACATATTTTGCACAAAAAGAGAGCTTATACTATAAATTCTCCTAATCTTCTTTTCTTTTTTGGTGCTGGAGATTGAACTTAGGGTCTCAGACATACTAAGCACATGATCTACCTCTGAGCTACATACATACCCTCTAAATACTGCTTATTAATAAAGAGAAAAATAATTAACTGAAAAGAAAAAGTCTCTCAAATTAGCAACTTAATTGAGTTTATGAATTAATTCAGTCATACATTCAGTAAGTATTGATCAGCTGCCTGGCATGCCAGCACTGTTCTGGGGCTGGCACACAGCAGGGAACAAAATAGACGAAGTTCCTGCACTCACATTCTAGTGGGGAGACACAGATAGAAAGGAAGGGATTGATCTATACTGCATTTCACTGATTCCAGAAGCATGTACATTTCTGAACATGGTGGATTTGGAGATGCACATTATAGTCGCTGTTGGTATATATGATCACTGTGTGAAGATACATGATCCGGACGACTTCAGGATGGGCATCGAGAGCTCGGGAGAAAATTCCAGAGACCACAGAAAGCAGTCTTTTATCTCTGTGAACAAATCGTTGCAGGGTAGAAGTGGCCCATTGACAAATCAGAGGACATCGCATCTTTCTGGAAGCTGGAGTCCAGGAGGCCCACAGTGAACGGTGCAGGTGGCTTTATGGTCCTCTACAGATTTATGAAGACAAGCTTTATGATTCGTGACATTAGGTACCAAAAGTGACATTAACTTTCAAAAATGTAAGTGTAAGATGTCTCTGAAGTAAAAATAAATGACTCGAAAAAATGTGGGATTCCATAAAAAAGTTTTAGGAATATCTTAACTGATTCACTGCATGTCTTTAAGATGCACACACAAAATAAAGAAGAAACTTAAAAAAAAAAACACAAAAAAAGTATATTCAACTGTGATGTATGACAAAATCTATGGCTTATGTTTCATTTTTCCTAAAGAAAAAATTGTGATTTCTTGATTCAACCAGAAGAGTGATTTCTTTACTTAAAAGAATTTCTCTCATTCTTTTTGCCATTAACATCAGGTGACAGCATTCTAGCCAACAGGCAGCACCTGCCACCCTGAAGAGCAGTGACAGATATCTGTGACAGCCCAGGCTTGGTTTGTATCATCTGTGCAACTATTTTTATTTATTTATTTTTTATCATCGTCAGCCTAATTTGATGTGAAATTTTTGGAAAGAATGTTCTCAGCAGTGAACCGTGACCAAATAAAATCACTTTCCTGTTAATTGACATTTAATCAATAAAACTGCCAGCATTAAATTTGCTCTACTGTCTTGTGTTGCAAAGTGCTGTCCTCTTTCTCCGCTCCCGCATTCCGTGACTTACGGACTGGAATCTACAGGGTGAGCCGCTCTTGCTCTTGGAAGACTCCTCGGCACATGCAGAGCAGCCTCATTTTCAGTTCCCGTTCTAGGGACGCACAGCCAGACTCTGCTCTGGCGCTGTGGGCTTTGGTGAAGAGCAGCAGTTGGGAGAAATTATCCATTTTAACTGAGAGCTGATCCTGCAGTTGAAGAGGGATGAGGGGGAAGAGGGAACAGAAGATGGTTCTTCCAAAGGAAACACCAACCATTTACAAAATTTGAGCGATATGAGGAAATCCGACGGAAGAAGCCTTGGCACTAACAGTAACCATCCACCTGCATTCTCTTCAAAGTGATTTCTTTTCCCTCTAGAATCCCATTGGGATACAAAGGGTGAAGGAACTTCAGATTCATTCAGTGTTTACTAAGCCTCAAACACTTGAAGTCAGTATCGTTCCTTTCATTTTATAGCCAAGGAATAACTGGGTTCAAAATGTTAATTCACATGTTCAAGGTTACATATATATCACTATAGTTTGCATCTGGGGCGTCCCCAAAAGTCCATATGTTAAAGACTTGGTGTCCAAGGTCGTGCTATTGGGAGGAGGTGGAACTTTAAGAGGTGGGGCCTAGTGAAAGGAAATGAGGTCACTGGGGTCATGTCCTTGAAGGGAGTATGGAGGCCTCACCCTTTTCCACTCTTTGCTTCCTAGGTGCCGTGAGGTGATGGGATTTCCTCTGCCTCACATTCCCACTGTAATAGTCTGCCTCATCGCAGGCCCACACGCAACAGGGACAAGTGACCATGAACTGAAACCTCTGAAACCAGGAACCAAATAAATCTTTCCTCCTTTTAAGTTATTTATCTCAGGCAGTTTGTCATAACAACAGAAAGCTGACTAACATAGATAACAGTAGAACTAAATGTTTGATTCATAAAATTATACCATATTTTTAAAGGAACCATGCTGCCTATTTGTACAGATGAAACTTTATATTTATAGAACTTTAAATCTTTGTATTGTGGATTTTTAAAACTACATGCCTTAAGGTAGAAACTTCCGTCACAAACTTTTGGAAAAGCGGAACACACATAAGTTTTGTAGTTGTACATGACTGGGCTTAAAGCTCATTACTAGTGACCTTGTATGATGTTCTTATCTTTCTCCCACATTTCTACCCAGAAACTGTAGACATTCCATAAACATTACCCTTTGCACAATCCTAGATGTATCAAATTAATTGATCATCATGAAGGAATTTTTGTTAAGGGTGCTCAGTATTTCTTAAAAGTGTTATCTAGTTAATCTTCAAACATCTGTCATGTTCACACATAATAATTTGGGTACAGGTGTTCAGTTGATAGTTTGCTCCATTGATAAAACTGGTTAAAATTTAATATATTATGACATAGAGATGCAAAAAATTTTGAAGTTTTCCTCTTTTTAAAAATTCAAACATCTGTTATTATTACTATTCTTAAAACTTTATTCTCATTGATTTCAGAAAGGTTGAAATTTGACAACTGATGATAATGATCTCTTTTTATTTAAAAATAGTGCAGTCTCTTTTGGATAAATTGGGCCACAGAGCAAAATATACACAATGAAACCTTTGCCCCAAATGTGTAACTATGGAGGAGGGCGGGGCGAGGAGGTGATGGCGGTGTGAAAATGACCAAAGTGTGTTATGTGTGTGTCTGAATCTGCCAAAACAAAATCCACTAATCTGCATAACCAATAAAAAGTACTTTAGAAAAAGACCTTCATGTTCTCTCTCTCCTCCCACTCCTCCCTTCCAAGTCACAATGAAAAGAGGACCTCACGTATGCCCTGGTGGCAGAGCCGGCCTGGCCTTTGGGTCCCTTCGTGCCATGCACAGGGAATGCTGCCCTGTGGGGAGTCTTGTATGGCCCAGGGCATCCTGCCAGCACCTGCTAGGGACTTTCACCACTTGAAACTCCAAGGTGTCCTCGAACCCCCAGACCTCCTCCCATCACCGATTCACTCGGTTTGTTTAGTAGTCTTTTGAAGGTTGCAGACAATTCAGTGGGCGGTAAGCATAAAGCATCAGACATGCCGTGGTTGAGGACGTAACACATGTGAGGTGCCATTTCTTTGAAGATGGAAACTCTGCAAGCAAGCGGGAATTCATTTGGCGTTGCTGGCACCTAGATGACCACTGGGTGAAAACTGATGCTTCTGAAGCATTAATGTATAAATCAGGGATGCTGAGTCCAGGATCTGATTTTTGAGAAAGAGTTCCTGTGAAGTTTTTCTCACACTGCAATTTGAGGGATGTATAGGAAACAGCTTTCCAGGTCAAGAGCAATGAGATTCTTGAGAGCTGGGAACGGATGGAGGAATCTATGCGCCAGGCAGGGAATGCAGCACCTCCCCCCCGTCCATGGGGGATGCTCCCAAGACTCCAGTGGATGCCTACTCCTGTGGCTAGTACTGAATCCCATATATACTGTTTTACTATATATGCATACTTATGATAAAGTTTAATTTATAAATTAGGCATTGTAAAAGATTGACAATTATAACTAATAATAGCATGGAACAATTATAATAATATCCCATAAAATTTATGCATATGTGAATGTGATCTCTCTCAAGTTCTCTTGCACAATATCTTACTATATTGTATATCTTAGCAAGCTTACCATATGACTTTTTTCTTTATTAAATTAAGAACTTGCACCTTTTCACTTAAAGAAAGCATTTTATGGCTTCTGTTTGGCATACCCAAATTGCTATCATCTTGTGCTTTGCAGTTGTCATTAACTAAGTAAAAAAAGGGTTCCTTAACACAAGCACGGCAAGTCCACAACAATCAGTCTGATAACAGAGATGGCTGCTAACTGACCAGGAGTGAGTAGCTCATACAATGTGGATACACTGGATGAAGGGATGTGTCAGGTCTTCAGCAGGATGGAGCAGGACAGAGCAAGATTTCATCATGCTGCTTAGAATGGTGTTCAATTTAGCACTTATGAATTGTATATTTCTGAATCTTTCATGTAATATTTTCAGACAGTGATTGATTGAAATGTGGAGTTGGTAAGGTTGAGCCGGAAGCATCAGCTATGAGGCCGGAGAAGGAAACTGGAGGCCAAATCAAGAAAGGCTACAGTAACCATAGTAACAAGGCCTACTAAGTCCAGTCACTGTGAAAAGCAAGGAAGTATAATAGCTTTCTGTAGAGGTCTAGAGATCTTCTGTAGATGTCTCTCAATCCAGCCATTTTGGGTCACTTTGTGAACCTAGATTAACTACCATGAAAGCTCTGGAGAGTGTGGAAGCAGAGATTTGCTCTGTGGGCAGATGACCAGACTGGACAGAAGAGGATGAGTCAGAGGGCCTTTTGCAGGAGTTAGCTGATTTGCCAGAAGAAAGATAATGGCTCCCATCCCTTCCTCTGTCAGCTGGTTCCCTTTACGCTGTACAAGCAAATAGATCTTGTATCTGTATGTGTTTCCTGAAGAAAAAGATAGAGGCTCTGTCTGGGCGTGTGGATGTTCTTTAAAAGATTCTTTCTCATAGCAGTGTGTGAATTTCCACATTTATTCAGTCAGGAAGATGTGAAAAGCCTTGGTTAGCCTTTTCAGAAGATAAGTATAGAAAATTTGGTTGGTTCTGTTACTTGACTAATAAAAGAATCCTTGGGAACTTTCAGCCTTTCTGGGGACACATTCTACCTTACTCCAGTTAGCAACTTTCCTATTTTATTCCCCTTGAACCCTACTTACAGGGAATAGCTTATGCTGCTGTTGGGACAGACAAAGGGAAAATTCCCTACCTTTTCAGGGCCCAGTTTGTCAACTGAGATAATATAAGCGGCCTCTCAGTACTTTTGTGAGGGTTAAATGAGCTAATGTGTGAAAAAAAAACAACATTGTGTCAAAATTTATAATAGTCACCCCACAAATGCCCCTTCCCTTTCATTTTCTTCTCTGACATGTTCTTTCCTTTAGGGAAAACTGGCCTAAAAGTCAGTAAGATAGACTGGCCTTAAGGTCTACTGGCCTCATAGTAATGCAGACTACATAAGAATGGAAAAAGGAAGACAGAAAGAGAGAGAGAAAAAAAGCCAAGAAAAAAGAATAAAGGAATGATTATCAACATACCATGAAAATCAATCCAGAAGCGCAACTTTAGCTAAAACGATCATTTGGAATTATGCTAACCCAAGTCCTTGTTTCAGGCTTTAAACATCTATTATACAATACTTTTTCAGCACCTACCAAAGGCCAGGTACTGGGATAGACACTAGGGAGTAAAAGGTGAGCAGATTAGTTCTTGATCCTTAAGAGTTCAACTTCACAGGGGAAAACAGACTCAAAACCAACTATCTCTATTAAGATGCTAAATTCTGTAACAGGAAAGGCTGCACACGGGCGGGTAGAAGTGCAATGCTGCTGTTACATTAAAAGGATGATTTAGATTTAGCTCCATGAGTTTCACAGTCGGTAGCACATTGCAGAGATGCTTACACCAGGCTTTTACCTCATGAAAATTCCTTGCCATTGGATGGACAGTTGGGATAATTTGTTGTTTGGACCTGGAATGATTTCTGTAAACATCATCTGAGCAGAAAGACAAAATGCTTGTGTATCAGGGGAAGCCACCGGCCCTCAAGTTCCTCTAGGGTGAAAAAGTTTTATCGTTTGTTTTGGAGCAAAACAAACAAATCCTTATAAGACCCAAATGAAGCTTCTCTCTACTTAGCCTTCTAAAGTAAGTTGGCATAGCCAGTGAGGAGGTAGGGTGGAAAGAAGTCCTTGTCTCTCGTGGCTTTGAGCAGATCTGACAGCTTCTTATTTGGAGAGAGCGGGCTCCTTGGCTGACATGAAAGTTTTAATGACACACAGCCCTAATTATTCTCTACTCTCTGGAAGAGCTGAATCCACAGCACAATTCTGGGTGACATGTTTTTGCCTTCCTTACTATTATCAGTCTCCGCTAACCCATCATCACACCAAGTCAGCCTGCAAATACAAACTCCTGAGCCATTTAAAGAGACTCTTATCTACGGCCATCTTGGAGGTCTCTACTGAGCTCTCTCCCATCTTTTCCTCCAATAAACCACAACATCAAATAATGCTTCCATTAAAATAGATGTGCCTTTGTTAGAGATGTCAGGTTTAGGGGTGCATGGCCTCTGAAACTGGTGACGGCACGGCTCCTTTGCTATGACAAGGTAAAGGGCTCACTGAAGCAATCAGAGCAATTATTCAGTGCTACCTGTCAGGTAAATCAGCTCCGGCTCAGCTGATGGGACGAGGCGACCTCAACCTGCCTTTTCGGACCACGCGGTGTTACTGGATGGCGTCTTTGCCTCTAGCGTTTTCTTAGACACACTCAAGTTTCAAGCATCTGTTGGCAAAACTTAACTTTTTTGTGTTTACTATCCTGGTCTATTTTAAAAGTCCTCCTGCTCAGAGGTGATTGTTGGAGGCTTGCTATGATTATTTTTCTTTAGCAATTTCTCTTTTATCCCACTTGACATATTTTATTACTGAGTTCCCTTGTGATAAAGCAAGAGTTTGTCTGAGTTATGGAAAAGTTCTCATTTTCTTTCATGCTACCAAATCATCTTGAAGAGCAGATAAAAGCTTTTTAGTGAAACTTGGTGTTACTGAGGAAGGAAATAAATAGGAAAGCCATAAAAATGGCTTGTATTTGAGGTAGAAGTTATTGAAGAAGCAGGAATGAATCTTGTCACCAGCATCATCGTCCTACTCAACATCATTTTCGTCTGTATTACCCTTATTTTCACTACCACCAGGGACTCTGTGCATGTCAAATACTATGTTTCCTCCAAAATAAGACCCAGCCAGGAAAAAAGCAGTCTGGAAAACTATTCTCTTGCTCGGTGGCTACTCTGTAAGGCAGGTAAAGCAAGGACAGGGTAATAGGGGCTGGCACTTTTGATCTCTAATTTTCAAGGCTGATTACTTTTCAGCTAGGTCTTATTTTCAGGGAAGGAGGGTAGTACTTAGAATGCCATAAAAATGGAGTTAAATATATACTGTCCTGCCTCTTGGAGCCAGGCAATTTAAGACGCAAAAGTCTCAAACATTCATTAAAATAACATTAAATTTTGAGTAGAGGACAAATAAGCAAAAACTCAGATTGCAAAAGTAATTGAAACACTGTCTATGAACATGTAATACTTTTTTTTAAGGGTGAAAATTGAACATTATTTACTTCATTCAGAGCACAATCAGGAGCACATTTTTACTCTTTCTTCTAGTTCTCAGAGAAGAACTAAGGAAGAGGTGAGACATTATTTTTGGAATTTCTTTAGAAAAGAGAATTAGATGCCTTGCTTGGTAGGGTGTTTGAACTAGTATATTGACACCTTTATTAAAATTAAGAAAAAATTAAAAGTAATAAATTTTAGTAATTTTTATGAAAGTGAGAATAATTTCACTGGCTGATGCTGGAAAATAGCACCGATAAGATTGCAATAACCATTTTCTTGGTGATCAGAAGTAGACCTTGAAGTGTGACAAGGTATTTGATTGATCTGGGTGAGTGAAATTTTTCTCTTTTCCTGATTTCTTCTTATTACAAACATTACTTGCTCTAGAACTCAGTGGACACTTCTCTTCTTTGTCATCCAGAAATAGCATTTAACAGTAACTTCTCATCCTTCTAAAATCAACATTCTCTAAGAAGAATTGGAAGCAAGGTGTTTCGCCAAGGACAGACTCAGAAAAATGATAATTACTACTCATGAGAACCTTTCTTCACAGTGTCCTTGCCACAAATGACTTCTCCGGTCATCGTCACTTACCGAACCTGTTTTCCCCGCTCTGGTCTGGCCCCAGGTGTCCCTCCATTGCTGTGCAACAGCACTGATAAGATTGCAGCTATAACTATCCCACGTGACATTGGAAGTTGGGGGGGTGAGGTTGCTCCACTGAATTTTCATAGTATTTACTGCCTAACAAAGTAGATATTAGCATGCCTTGTTATGATTTTTGCATAACTTCTGTACCCCTAGCCACATATCAAGTCTCTTCAGAGAGATGTGACTGGGTAGAAGTAATGTCAGGTCACTAATGTGAGAATTAGCACCCCTATTTATCATATGGGGGACCATAACACTATCTACCTGAATCTTCCCACAGGCTGTTTTGAAACTAAGGGTGAGACAGTGCTGAATGACTTTTGAAAAGTCTGAAATTCTGTGCAAATTTAAGTCCACAAGACAAAGAATGATAGATCTCTTCTACATCAACCCTTCCAATGATATCGCTCTATTTATGGTATGTTTTTATGTACAACATTTATGTGGCATCAATTTTGGAACTTTAATCCAGAAGCTCTGCCACACAGGTTTTTGTGTAAAACTCATTTGGGCTTTGGGTTTTCTATAATGTTTGCCTGAACTAAAGTTTCTCATGAAGAGAGTTGAAAATGTACAAAGCAGTTATAAGTTGTGTGAAAGTTAAAGATGCCAGGGACATTGTATTAGTTGGGCTTCTTCGGAGAAAAGCCCTTATGATGGTGTGTTTGTGTGTGTGTGTGTGTGTGTGTGTGTGTGTATAAAGAAATTTATTATAAGGAATTGTCTCACAAGATTCTGGAGGCTGACAAATCCTAGGATCTGCCATCCTCAGCCCTCAAGTACTCGGGGAAGTAGCCTGAGTCCAAAGGCCCGAGAACTAGGAAATGCTGGCGTTTTAACTTGTGTCTGAAGGGAGGAAAGAGCCCACACCCAGATGAAAGCCATCAGGCAGGGGAACATCTCTCTTACTCAGGAAGGCCAGTGTTTTTGTTCTACACCGGCTTTTTACTCACTGAAGCAGGCCCACCTACTTTAGGGAGGGCCATGCGCTGGATGAACCAGTTCAAATGTTTATCTCGTCCAGAAACACCCTCCCATGAGCACCTAGAATAATAAAGTTTGACCAAATATCTTGGCATTGGACAGCCCAGTCAAACTGACACGTAAAAGTAACCACCACAGATATCTACTCACACAGTACTAAACTGGGCCTCAGGAGGTCTGTGAGGTGAGGTACTGTTTGAAAGGCTGATGAGGAAAAGTCATATAATGCCTGCCATCTCCTCATCCATGCTCGGTGGGCAGCCAGTCCTGTCCCACATCACTCGGAGGATGGCCCCTTGCTCAGCCACAGGCTGGTCCCCTGGCTCATCAGTTTAGCACCTCCAATACAAAATGGTGCTTGCATCTCCTGTCTCTGTGGCCTCAGGATCCTTAGAGGGCCACCTACTGACCGTGATTCAGGTATCCTGGCCTTTAGTTTAGGTTTGAGTACCCATTTGTTGTGGGCCATGAAAACTATTTGAGTCTCATTTTTTGTATTTAAAATACCCAGCTTAGGTGTAGCCACATTTTCAAAGGTCCCTCGTAACTATCAAAATCTTGATATTAGTGGATGACTTGGAAATAGAGAACTGGGTTGAAATCTTTTCCATTGAATTTCCAGTTTAAATATGGACCATACACACACACACACACACACACACACACACACACACACACACGAATAGACTGAGAGGAAATTTTGCTTCCCATTCTTATTACGTTCCAAAAATCTTTATTACATTGATGTCTTAAGTTTGAACACTAATTCTGAGTGCTTTTAGCTTGTGATACTTGAAAATGACGGGTTTCTTACTTCCTCATTTGGAATAAATTTTCTCTCAAGTAAGTGCTTCAGACATCTATTGTTTTGCCATGGTCCTCCATCTAAAATATAAAGATTTTTAAAAACAAGTTTCTTTCCATCACAATAAAAGTACATTCTGTGAAAAGACTTTTTCACACTCTATAAGATAATCATTGTTCCTTTCTAATTTGTAAATTCTTGATTTTGTAGCTCAAGGCTAAAATTCAAACATGTTTCTCCATCAGTTTTTTTTTTTTTTTTTTTTTTTTTTTTTTTTTTTTTTTTTTTTTTTTTTTTTTTTTTTTTTTTTTTTTTTTTTTTTTTGGTACCTGGAATTGAACTGAGGGACTTGCGCTTGCTAGGCAAGCACTCTAACTGCTGAACTAAATCCCCAGCCCCATCAGTTAGTTTTGAATCCAACAACAGTATCTACCAAGAAAACATCCAAGAATGTTGGTTTACACTTCGAGTATTTCCTGTTAAAAATCTTAGTATGAATTTCAGTTGGATTTATAGTACACAGGTGAGAAGATACATTTCCTATTACCTATTTTCTTTCCAAGAGCAGGCAAATGACCTATTGCTCAGTGATAAGTATGCTAACTTCACAACTTCACACTTGAAACTTGATATCCAGCTTTTTTAGTACCATGCAGCTGTCATGGCAGAGGTTGAGGCTATTGATCAAGATCCTCATGGAACCACCCACACATTCTTCACAGAATCATGGCTGACAAAGTGACATGCTATATGTTTTCACAATGACATAGAGATTGAAAAGGGAAAGTTAAATATAAATCTTCATGGAAGTTTCAGTAATTTTTAATAATTTGTTCTTTTGTGGCATGCATATGTGAATGATATATTTGTCCTAGAGCAATACGAATTCATTTCCCCACATCTGTAATATCTGCAGTAAGCTAAATTAAAAATGCATTTGTACTTGTACAGTTAAATGATCATATTTAATGAAATGTCAGAGATGAATCTTAGCAAATAGTCAGGAAATTATTTTAGAGAGTACAGCATTTCATTACTAGCAGCCAGGGAAAAGCAAAGTGATTAAACAAATGGTTTACTGCTCTAAGGTGGTGGCTGCCCAAGAAGAATGGAAAGCCAGTGTGCAAAGTCAATGGCGAAAGCTGCACTTTCTGTCTCCGCTCTCACCCTTCTTTGGCTTCTTCCATTTACACCAATGGAATTTTGAATCTAATACCAACTCACGTCAGGGCCATTGGGGACTTCTCCATTCAATAAGAGAAGTAAGCCATTAGGAAATAGATACGATGCCTGCACTCATATGAGTGCCTGAGGCCCATGGCCATGCTTTTATTAGTCCATTTTCTATCACTATAACAAAATACAGGAGGATGGATAACTTATGAAGAAAAGTGGTTAGCCAGGCATAGTGGTGCATGCCTGTAATTCCAGCTACTCATCAGGAAGCTGAGACAGAAGGACCACAAATTCAAGGCAAGCCTAGGCAGGATCTCTCAACATACAGTAAAAAAGGACTGGGACTGTACCTTGGTGGCAGAGCACTTGCCTAGCCTGCCCCTGAACTGTGTCCCCAGTACTACCACCACCAAAAATAAAAAGTTTATTTAGCTCTCAGTTTTGGAGGATAAAGTTCCAGGGTCAGCAGATCATTTGTTCAGCCTCTGGAGAACGCTTTGTGGCAGATGATAACAACTCAGTCTCTTAAGAACCGGCTTCACCAGGCCAGCATCAAAACCTGGCAAGGGCAGAGCCCCGGTAACCTAATTACCTTGCTCTAAGTCCCACCCTAAAGTGACTGCCACCTCCCAATATCACCGTGGTGAGAACATAGCTTCCAACACCGGGGCTCGTGTGGGGCTCGCTCACACCCAATCCAAACCACAGCTGGGCTTCAGCAAGGGTGAGCCGTGTCAGTTGAGAAGAGTCTCAGGTCAGCTGGATAAGAAAGGGAAGGAACTGGGGTAACCAGGTGTGAGTGACAAGCAGGAGATTGGCAGCTGCGTTCTGGGAAAGAGCAGGGTGACAGAGGATGGGCCATAATGGGTAGCAAGAAGGAGCAGAGGAAGAGAAGAGGAATTAGATGACTAAATGGGAGCTTGAAAGAGGGTACTGACAGCCGAAAGGGCAGAGTGTGGCCACCAAGTGAAAAGTGAGACCTTTATTTGTCACCAGTACAATCACACCCCCACGGAAATCCCACATACGCATTTTGATGTGCAGGCAGTCCAAAACTTAGAACGAGAAATTTCAACTGTTTCAATTAGTGTTACGGGTTGGAGTTTGCGTCCCCTAAAAATATATGATGAAGCCCTAACCCAATTGTACCTTGGAATGTGACATCATTTGGAAATGGGATCATGGCAGATATAATTAGTTTAGAAGGGGTCACACTAGAGTAGGGAGGGGTCTTCATGCAGCATGCCTGGTATCTTTAGATGATGCAAAGATTCACCAGCCTCGTGAGGACAGGTAGAGGTAGGAAGGATGCATCTGGAAGCTGGATTGTCCCAGAGACTAACCAGCCACCTCAGGGGCTAGGAAAAGACCAGGACGGATGATGAGCGCCTTCAGAGAGAGAATGACCTTCCTGAGACCTTGACCTTGGACTCTGAGAGACAGTTTCCAATGTGTAGAACTGCCCATTTCTTGGTGCTTTGTTCTAGCAGCCTTAGAAGCCTAATACAGTTGATGAAGCACAATTTGAAATGGCCAAATTAATCAGTCATATTTCTCAATTTACTGACTTTTTTCTTTAAGAAATTACATTATCTTCCCTAAAATTTTTGTACTGTCATCTGAAGCTAGAGTGAGATGAGTGAGACATAATTAAAGGAGTTGTCTGGCAAAAAACTCAGTAATTGAGATAAATATCATTTTATGATAATATTTCAAAAAATTAAAATTAAAGCAAAAAAATCAGCGATGAAGAAAATATGTGCATTTTAAATATAGGATCAATATTAGCAATTCTTTCTCTCGTCCCAGGGCAGTCTGGCTTGGCACTGTCAGCATCTAAATAACATGAGTAAGTTTAAAACTGTGTATAAGGAAGGACTTAGATGTAAACATATTCGATGAAACACACACCATATTTCAATTTTATCTCGGGTGGACATTCAAGAGGGATGACATGGTAACAGCAAGTGACCAGGGTTGAGTTCCATCATCTCCATGTGAGAATTCAGACCATATGTGGACAAGAGAAAGGCTTAGATCGGTGACATCAAGTTACGATGGGAGTCCAGCTAAGCACTGAATATGCAATCTGCATAAATAAGACAAGCTACCATAATCCCAGGAGTGAAGAGAATTAGATTCTTTGGCCTTTACCACATGACAGTAAATGACAACATAATAAATAAAGCAAAAATGTTTTCCGACTTATACTTTTCACATCATATCCCGGAGGCGCACTGCTATTGTTACAAGTATGTTAAATGTAGGTCTGATTATTTCTTAGGGAGAGCTGACAAGAAGCATATTCTGCAGCAGGGAGCTACTGGCCTCTGTCTGGTGCTTGGTATTTACTGGGTGCACACTTCTAAAGCTAGAGAGAGATCAGTAGTGAAACTGGAGCGACCAAGGGTGGAATATCACATCACACTTTAAATTCACTTTAACTTTCTTTCAGTTGCTTAAAGATACTGTTGAGTGTCCGTTCAGTGCTGGAAGATGAGACTTAGCTGTGCCCTCTCATCTTCTACAAGAACAAGTATTACTCTAGTGGCTAATGGGGAGCACTAAGATGTGGATTCTGGGACTATGAATAGAATATTCATAGAGAATATTGAATAAAGAATATGAATAAAGATGGAAATACAGTAATGAAATGAAACATGGGCATCTGTGTTACTGAAAAAATTATCAACTCCTTTTCGGTGCCTGATTCTGTGAACTTAAACAAATGCATAGATTCATGTAATTATTGCCACAGTGATAGAAAAAGCAGTTCCACAACCTCCTAAACTTCATGCTACCTCTTAGTAGTCACATTTTTAAAAATTTGGTTCTATCTCGCCTTTGTGGAGTGGCCCATTAATATTGTTTTAGGGCTTCCTCTCCTCAGTTCGTGTGCTTTACTTCCATCTAGTAACTATCCTGAAAATTCATTCTGATTTCAATAATTCAAGCATATTTAGCTCTTATATTTTAGAATCTTTGATTTTAGGTTCATGGTTTAATTAAAAATGCTTAAGAAAAGGAAGAAAGAGCAGAGAGAGACAGGGAGAGAGAGAGAGACAGAGAGAGACAGAGAGAGACAGGAGAAGAGACCTGAAATAAAAGAATTAAGATAGGGGCTGGGGATTTAGCTCAGTGATTAGAGTGCTTGCCTTGCAAGCACAAGGGCCTGAGTTCGATCCCCAGCACCACAAAAAAAAAAAAAAAAAAAAAAGAATTAAGATAGTTATGTACATGTACCAACTCCCCATGATAAGTGGGATTATTATGTATTACAGATATATACTAATAAAAAATCAGCAGGAAAGTGTGGAGATATGGTCATTGTTTGAATCAAATGAAATACTGAATTATAGGCGGTCAGGAACAGTGTAAACCACTGTGTGTAAGAGATGGTGCGTACACTTATGTATGCATATACGTATGTGTGTATGTCTGTAGGTTCTGGGATGAAACTGATGACAGTGATTTAGAGCTTTCAATGACACAAACAGCATGCTACGGCATGTGTGCCGTACATTGGCCACCGCTGACCGAGGTCCTTTGCTCTGAGCTACATCCTCAACCCTTTTTATTTTTTATTTTGAGACAGGGTCACACAGAGGTGCTAAGTCATCCAGGCTGGGCTTGAACTTGCTATCTTCCTGCCTCAGTCTTTCAGTGCTGGGATTACCGACAAGCACCACCACGCCCACCTGAGGAATACAATATTTAATGTTTGTAACACAACATTTTTTTTTGCAGCGGTAGTATTTTTACATTTAGTATTTTTGATGATGTAAAAAGAGTTCAGATGCCTTAAATTCATTTTTGTTTAACAGGTTTTCTCTCTTTATCTGTTTTCAGGTGTAAAATTCAGTGACGTTAAGTACATTCACATTGCGGTTCACCCATCACCATCATCCATCGTATGGGTAAATTAGGCTGATAAAATTCTTCTTGCTGACAGGTCATGTGATCAGACATCACCTGGGGATAGTGGGAAATGGGAACCAGACTGGATGTTGACCTCAATTATTCACTGGGGAAGCAAAGTTCTTATTGAATTAACTAAGCCGAATTCTTGTTGGAAGTTGATCTTAGAAGGAAGTATAGAGATAGGCCTAGGATGAGGTTTGGGAGTCTAACTAAAGTTTGGCCAAGCAAAGAATGATCTCTCCTGAAGAACGGTGTATCCTCCAGGTGCACTTGATAAAACTGTGTATTCTGGTGTTTTTAGAGTCTTCTGTACCTGTGAAGTCATTTTGTGTTGCTCAAGTCCTGTATTTCTTTATTGCCGTTCTATTTGGTTTTTCTATTTATGACTGAAAGTGAACTAATGTAGTTTCCTACCATAATTGTAGCACTGTTTCTCTTTAAATCTGTTGATATTTTCCTCATATAATTTGGAGCTCTGTTTGGTGCATAAATGTTTATAATTGATACATATTCTTGATTGACTCTGTCATGATTATGTAATGTTTTCCTTTGTTTCTTGCAACAGCTTTTGACTAAAAGTCATTTCTTTTTTTCTGATATCAGGATAGTTTCTCCTGCTCCTTTGGTTGCTATTTGCATGGAATATATTTTTCTTCCTTCATTTTCAGTCTGTGTGTCTTTTGTTCTATAGAAAGTCCTTAGAGATCTTATAGTCAGATCATGTTTTTTTTTTTTTTACCATTTTGTTAAATTAATTTATGTCTTTTGATTGGGAAGTTTAATCCATTTACATTTAATGCAATTCCTGATATGGAAGGACTTGCTTTAGCCATTTTGATATTTATTTTCTGTATGTCTTATTTATAGCTTTTTGTCTTTCATTTCCTCAGTTACCTTTCTTAGTGTTTCATTGATATATATATATATTTTTCATTGCTATTTTTAAAAGTGTTAACATTTTGGTTTCCTTCTCACTACTTGTCGTGTATAGCTTATGTGTTTCATGATATTTTCCATGTTGTTTCCACAGAGATTACATATAAAAATGATAATGATTTGTTTTAAAGTTGCCTGACCTTCAATCATATAAAAAAGACTATCCTTTTATAGCTCCACTCAGCCACTTTGTTATTTATATCATCAATTACATACCCATTAATAGACTTAGATGTCTTTATGAATTTGTCTTTTAAATTCTGTAGAATATCAAAAGTGGAATCACAACAAAAACTAAAATAATATAAAATGTGTTTTATTTTCAGTCATGCATTTGCCTTTATATTTTATCCTTTTATTTCAACTAGAAGGACTCCCATTAGCACTTCTTGTGGGGTAAGTCTAGTGGTAATAAATCCTCTCAACTTTTGTTTATCTGAGAATTTTTTGGGTGTTCCTTTACCTTTGAAGGACAATTTTGTCAGATAAAATATACACATTTTAGCTGACAGAGCCTCTCTCCATTATACCACTGCCTTCTGGCCTGTATAGTTTCTGCTGAGAAATTTGCTAGCTATCTTTTTGGAGTTCTCTTATGCATGATGAGTCATTTTTCTCCTACTCCTTCCAAGATTTTATCCTTGGATATACATATATATAAATTATATATATATATATATATACTTTAATTATAATGTATCTTGGTATGCATCTCTTTGAGTATATGACACTTAGAATTTGTTAAGTCTTCAATTTGTAGATCTAGTTCTTTCCTTAAATTTGGGACTTTTTAGCTATTGCTTCTTCAAATAATATCTCTGTTTCATTTTCTTTTTCTCTTTCTGGACTTTTTCTTTAATTTTTATTTTAAACCAAGAATATGTATTGGTACATTTTACATATAATGGTTACATTCATCACATTTATTTTGTACCTGTACATGATGTATCTTGGTTCTCCCTCCTCTTCCTCACCCCTCCCCTCTGTTCCCTCCCTCCCTATTTACAGCAGGTTTATTCATAACTTTCCATATTTTCCCTTTCCCCTCTCTTTCCCCTGTTGCCTTTCTGCTTTTCCCCTTCTTTCTTTCTAGTATTCCTCTCCTTTGTATATTATCTTCCTTTTATATAATATTTATTACCCCTCTTTGTCTTTATTTACAGTTATGATTTCTCACATCAGAGAGACAATTCAGTGTGTACTCATGAGTGTCTGATTTATTTCACTTAAAAGTATGTTCTCAAGGAACATCCATTTATATACAAATTACTCTAG
>PVJO010018477.1:0-36619 GCA_004026905.1 Hystrix cristata | reverse complement strand
AAGTGTCACCACTGGGCCGACTTGTGTGTCTGCCTAGTCACCCACGTCCAGAGGAGGTCTCTTTATGAACTATCTGCAAATAAGATGATTGTAATTTCTTTGGAGAATTGAGGAAAAAATACTCATTTGAATGAGCAGCCAGGGCCTTAGAAGTGCAGAGATTGAGCTGAAAATCCTTGTTGTTTGCAGTTCCTCTAACATCTTTGTTTTCCATAAAGAACTTACAGTACCAGATACCCAGGAAATAAATATTAATTAGCAATGGTGGTTTGATCGAAGCTAGAGAGTTTTAAAGAGAATAATGAATTCGTGGACCTGTCTGTTTAAGAGAAGTTACTTAGAGCCTTTGTTACTATAGTTCAAGAGACTTTTCAATTCTCTAATTAAATTCATTCTTGTTAAGAAACGTTGAGTTTGTGGTTCTCTACCGTTAAATGTTTCATAAACCAAATGTTCTTGATTGCTTATTGGTGAGTTAGGTAACGTTAGTAGTTATAGCGCATTTTGTTGATTATCTTGTCAGTGTCTCTTCCGAGCTCTTCCACAATGTTTGATAATTTCTGATTGGGGACCAATGACATCTCAGAGACACTGACTCTACCTGCCATTTAAGGCTAAAACACAACTGCATGGAAACAATTAGCAGTTGCCAGCCTTTGGCTGTGCATTAGTTGGGAGTGGGACATGACTCCAACCTGAATAATCAAAGTAAATCTCAGGGCATTCACTGGTAATGTTGAAAAAAACGGTGCTTCTCACACAACACTGTGGGAGGGCAGAGAGGCAGGCAGTGTTGCTGACACTGTTGATTCTGGATCAGTCCTCTCTCGAGCCCCTTGTTCATTTCTCTCTGTCATTTGTGTTGATGAGATTTCATTATTGTTCAATCCAATCTGAGCAGGGTTTGCTGTTGTTAATCAGTGCGAAAATTCCTTCCCGAAGTGGAGCTTCTACTCCAGGGCTTTGGGGGCAGCTCTGCGGGGCAATGTGGCTCTCCCTGGGGTGCTATGGCCCGGGGCTTCCCAGAGTTGCCAAGCTCTAAGGTGCCGAGCGAGTGCCTCATTTCTGCTGGATGTTGCTCTGTGGGACTTATAGTGCGCTCTGGGGATGGGAGAACATCCTGTCTCTCGGGACGTCATCTCATTCTCCCCAAAATGTTTTCTTTGCGCAAAGAATACAAGCTGGATGAAGAGAATCAGGAGGCTCACAGTGCTGGACTTTCCCCTTGAGATGCCTCTTACTTCTCTTATGTTCGCAGCATGACTGGGACTTCGCCAAGCTGTGCACATCGGGTAAGCCTAGACTATCCTTCCACCTTGCCGGCACATCGGATTCTTTCTGAGGTTCCCACATGCTGGTTTGGCAGGCACTCAATATCCCTGAACACCTGGCTCACTGCACCAACTGACAAGAGCATTCACACTATTATGAATGTTGTCAAGTTACGTGTGAGCTTTTATCCGATGATAACTCACTCTGAGCGGGTGCTTGCGTTCCCACCAAATAACTTTATCACTGTTCGCCTGTGGACTTCAGCACAGCTTCTTGTTCTAGAAGACTCAATCAGAACCAAATTACCTTTACACGTGTCGACCTTGCTCCATCTTCCTGTGTCTTCTCTTCAGGCTAAGAGTCGCATCTACACCGTCCTCTCCAACCCTGTGGACCAAGATGCATTCTCCATGAAGCTTCCCTTTGCCTTATGCAAACTGGAGGTGTGAGGTGCTGGGGCTGGTGTTGCCACAGATTGCAAAGCAGTCTGAGTGTAAAGAGCCGTGTTCTGCTGTTGACCAGGAGGTCAGTTTCCAGGAAATGCCTCTGCAGCCGAGTTGCCCACTTCTTTAAATGGCAAGTTATTCGGCTTCTCCAAGTCTCTTCTATTCATTCGTTCGAAGAACATGATCGAATTCCTTCTTCAGAGGGTGGTTATAGAGGTGTTGTCCTGAATGGCTGTGGCTTATTACAAGGTCTCAGAACATATGACCCAGGTGACAGTTTACCAAACACTGGAACCCAGTTCTCTGGCTGCTAGACTAGTATTCTTTCTACTATAGGTCGTTGTTCTTTGAAACCTAAAGCTCTCTAATGATACTTGAAACAGCACAGAAAATAACCATGCTGATTATGATCATTATGTATACAATGTAATAAAAAAATAAAAAAAAAAGAAAGGACAGCCAGCCAAAGTACAACGGGTGATCAAAACACACAGTGAATGTTTAAAATGTAAAGAATTTATTGCAGTAAAAGACACATTGTTGTTAATCCCCCTCAATTCAAACACACATCCCACCATTCTTGCCACTTTTTAAAACACTTCTCAAAGTCCTCTTTCCTGAGTGTCTTTGTGGGGTATGATAAAAATATGGGGAATGTTGTTGCTGAGCGCCATTCAACAGAAAGGCAGGCTCATAAAAACACTACTGTGTAGCCTTTTCCACCCTATTCACCAAATCTGGCTTCCCCTGACCTATGGCTTGTTGCCAAAGTCAAACTGACCACGAAAGGCAAACGTTTTGAAGTGATTCAGAGCATGGAGGCAGCCATGAGAGCACAATAAAAGACACTCACAAAGAAGGACTTCCAGAAGTGCTTCGGAAGGTGGCAAAAATGAGGGGATCAGTGTGTTCAGTGTGGTGGGAGTATTTTAGCAGAGTAACGGCAGTAGGTCTTTTGCTGTAATACATTTTTAATTTAAACATTGACTATATTTTTTGATCACACCTCATACAGAAAGAAAACCACACCCTACACAAACTACAGCTTACAGTCAGTAGTTTACCACTGTGTAAGAGCACCAGTTCCCATTGTTCCCCCAAGCTCCACATGGTTAACATCTAAGTGTTTCCCAGCCTTGGTCATCCTGGAGTTGGTTCTCTCAGGAACCCGTCTTGGACTGCACACCCATGCCATGCCCACTGTCACCCTTTCCCACACAGACTCATCTTCTCTCCCCTCTTCAGTGGATGCCCATCTGGATGCCTTCAAATGGGTGGTCTCACCTGATTCTTAGGCCTGAGCAAAAGAGACCAGAGTCAGGGGTTCAGGAACTAAACCTTTGCTGTTGACCACAGTGCCATTTTTGAGGTCCAATGTTAAGACAGCCGTTTTCTTTGTAAACCCTTTGGTATAACATGTTTTATTTTGCATCAGTAGTGCAGACCAAGCTTCAAGCAAGAGTGTGGAGGCCTCAGAAGTTGGCCTGCCCAGTAGCAGCCCCACAGGGCTCAGTGTCCCACTGAAGATGCAAAACAAGATCCCCCATGGTATCATCAAAGGGAGTGGCGTCCCTCATGGCTCATCCCTGCTAGGGAGCTGCAGAGACTCGGTCTGCTGTTAGCAAAGGCCTGACGTTCTTTCTGTGTTCCCAAGGCCGCTGACACCTTTCACATATCCCCAAATACTCTGGAGAAGGAACACGCCCTGTGTTCCCGTGAATCAGCAATATTCTCAGGAAAACACAACTCTCAAAGGTGCCACTTGGAGATGCTTCTTTGGTAACCTGGTGGGATCTTGGAAGGAGATGCGCATGAATGCTAGCCAGGAAGAACTTGGATCACTTCCATACACAGGAGAGGTGAAGAGAACTGGCAGTCAGCGTTATCAATGAGATCATTTCTAAACTCCAAATTCATATAGAGGTCACCACTGACTTCCTTTATTTAATCAAAGTTCAGGACATAAATGCTTTTGCAGTAGTTTCATTTACTGAGAGTAATTTTATTCTTTGTTTGAGAGATTGCCCTTCATGTGGGTGTGAGTGCTTCCTAGCTTCCTAATTTAGCATTTGAAAGGCCTCTGCTGGACCCATCGCTGAGCTGCAGCTCTGCTCTGCTGTTGGAGGAGGCTGTCTGGTTAGGAAAAGAAGGAAACTTGAGTTTTAGGACACCAGACTTACAAAATACTAGCTCCTGGTTCCCAGGAGTGAGTGGAAACCAGTACTTTCTGTTTCCTGATGTTATTCAGCAAATAAGCAGAAAGGGGCTCTCATCAGAAGTGGCAGGCCTGTGTTGCGTGGCTAATTCAGATTTGTTGTGGTGATTTGATTAGAAGCCCCAAGAAATCTGCCTGTGCTTTGATGTTGAAATCTGCTGTGCGCTGGCCATAGTAAGGGCAGCGTGACTTCCGAGACTTGGCATTTGAGCAAAGAGAGGGTCATTCCAAGTAACCCCAGTGCTAACGCTGGAGCATTCCGTGAGGCAGGTCCTGTTGGACAGAGGAAGTTAACACTTGGACAATGTTTTGAAATGACTGTGTGCGCTGCAGTACAAGATAACATGCAGGAATTACAGACTGGAAGGCATAATCCTCCGAGGCAGGATCTGTCTTGTGTTGCTCTGGTTGTTCAAAGCTAGCACATTTCCAAATACATGGGAAGTAATCAACAATTAAAAAAATATGTCAAAGATTGTGGTGAAATACAAATAACAGTATTTACCATCATGACGACTTTCAGCACTTTTGAATGCCATTCTGGGGCATGAAGTACCTTCACATGGCTGTGCAACCATCGCTCCGACTCCACTCACAGTGAAGAAAAAAATCAGGTTTGCATTTCTCTAATGGACAAAGATGTTTCCATGTACTTATTGGCCATTTGTACATCTTCCAAGAAGTGTCTATATATTTTAATTGACCATTTTTGATTAGGTCTTTTATTTTGGGTGGTCTAATTTTTTAAAAATTCTTTTTATATTCTACATATTAGTCCTCTATTGGGTAGCTGTCAATTTTTTCCCATTCTATAGGTTACCTCTTCATTCTGTTGGTTGTTTCCCTTGCTGTGCAGAAGCTTTTTAATTTGTTTGGTGTAATCCCATTTTTTGATTCTTGGTGCAATTGGGATTCTGTTCAGAAATTTCTTGTCTATACCATTCTCCTTAAGAGTTTTACCTATTTTATCTTCCTAGTAGATTAAGCATTTCTTATTTAATAGCCAGGGACACATTGTGGTTTAATTTTAGTTCAGGGTGATCGATATGTTCTATTTTTCTGCATGTGAATAACCAGTTTTCCCGATACCATTTATTAAAAATACTATCTTCTTCCACATATGTTTTTGGTCACTTTATGAAATATCAGATGGCTGAATCTATCTGGGGTTGTTTCTGCATCCTCTATTGATCTACATGTCTCTCTTTGTACCAGTACAATGCTGTTTTTATCACTGTAGCTCTGTAAGATAACTTGAAATCCAGGATTGTGATGCTTCCTGTTTTGCTCTTGTTGCCTAGGATTGTGTTTTTCTATTCTGAGGGTCTTCTGGTTCCATATACACTTTAGGATTTTTTTTTAATAGTTCTATGAAGAATGCTGTCAATATTTTTGTTGAGACTGCATTAAATCTATATGTTAGTTCTGGTAATATGCCACTTTGACAATATTGGTTCCACCTATTCAGAAATAGGGAATGTCTTTCCATTTTCTCCTGTCCTCTTCAATCTCTTTTCAGAGCACTATAGTTTTCATTATAGAGGTTTTCATTTCCTTTGTTACGTTAATGCCTAGGAATTTAATTTGTTAAGCTATTGTAAACGTGATCATTTTCCTGATTTTTTTCTTCACTGTGAGTATACAGGAATGCTATTAACTTTTGTATGTTTATTTTATATCCTGCTACTTTGCTGAACTTGTTTATTAGTTCTAGGAGTCATTCAGTGGAATTTTTGGGTCTTCTATGTAGAGGATCATGTTGTCTGCAGATAAAGATAGTTTATCTTCTTTCTGTTCTGTATGTGCCCTATTTATTTCTTTCTCTTGCCTGATTGCTCTGGCTAAGGTTTGGAGAACTGTTTTGAACAGGAGTGATGAGAGTGCATACCCTTGTCCTGTTCCTCATTTTAGGGGAAAAGCTTTCAGTTTTCCCCATTTAGTGTTATCTTAACTGTGGGTTTTTCATAAATGGTTTTTATCAATTTGAGGCATGATCATCTTATATCTATTTTCATCAAGGCTTTTTGTGATGAATGGATGCTGGATTTTGTTAAAGGCTTTTCCCACATCTATTGCAATGATCATGTAATTTTGTCTCTGCTTCTGTTCACGTGTATATTACATTTACGGGTGTTGAAGAGTTCTTGCATCCCCGGGGTGACGCCAACGTGGTTACAATGTGTGACCTTCTTAATGATTTCTTGCATTCTATTTTCCAGTATTTTTTTGAGGATTTTTGTATCTATGTTCATGAAGAAGATCAGCTTGTACTTCTCTTTTTTGCTATTCTCTTGTTTGGCTTTGGTGTTAGCATAACGCCAGCTTCCTGGAGTTAGTCTAAACCATACTCCTTCCCTTTCAATTTCACTGAAAAGGGTTGGGGATGTAGCTCAGTGGTAGAGCACTTGCCCAGCAAGTGCAAGGCCCTGAGTCTGATGCCCAGCACCCTTTCCCAAAAAAGTAAACATCAATTTCACTGAAGAGTTTGAGGAGTATTGATATTAAATCTTCCTTGAAGTTCTGATCAAGTTCTGTGGTGAATCCAATGGACTTTTCTTAGTTGGGAGAGTTTTTATTACCACCTCTATTGAGTTTTCATATCTTCTTGATTCAATTTTGGTACTTCATGTGTAGCTAGGAATTTCTCCATTTCTTTTAGGTTCTCTACTTTTTTAGAAATATAAGCTTTTGAGGTAGTTTCTCCCAATCATCTGGATTTCAGCAGTGTTGGTTTTGATTTTGCCTTTTTCTAATTGCATTGATATGGGTTTCCTCTTTCCTTTTTAGGTAAGTCTGGCTAAAGGTTTATCAATCTATGTTTTTCAAACAACTCACTCTCTGATTCATTGATCCTTTGTGTTTGTTTCACATCAGTTTTATTAATTTCCACCCCAATCTTTATATTTTCTTTTCTATTAATTTTTTTTGTTTGTTTTTTTGGTGCTGGGGATCAAACTCAGGGCCTTGCACTTGCAAGGCAAGCACTCCAACCACTGAGCTAAGTCCCCAGCCCCTCTTTCCTATTAATATTAGATTTGTATTTTTCTTGTTTTTCTAGTCTCTCAAGATTTATCATTAGGTTACTTATTTGGGATCACTCTATTCTTTTAATGTGAGCATATACAACTATAAACTTCATTCTTAGAATTGCTTTCACTGTGTCTCATATGTTTTGGTATCTTGTATTTCTATTGTCATTTGATTCTAGGAACTTTTTTTACTGCTTTGATTTTTTTCTGCGATCCATTGATTATTTAATAATATAGTATTTAATCTCCTTGTGCTTTTATAATTTTTATGCTTCTTTTTGTTGTTGATTTCTAACTTCATTCCACTATGGTCTGATAATATGCTGGAGATTATTTCAATTCTTTTGTGCTTATTTAACATGGTTTATTGCCTTAGATATGGTCTATTTTGGAAAAAGTTCTGTGTGTTGTGGAGAAAATCAAGGTAGCTACTCCTGGTTGCTTTTGGGCTCTACTTCAATTGATCATCCTTTTCCGTCCTTTCACCATCAGTCTATGAGCTTCTTTTCAGATGAGTCATGTGTCTTATAGGCAATGCCTATACAATTGCAATTTGTTTTTTGATGTGATCTGCTACTCTGTGTCTTTTGATTGGGGAGTTAAGAACTTTGACACTGAGAATTGTACATACTGCTTTTTGTCTCTTCCAAGGAAAGTCTGTTACTTCCACTTTCCTCTCCTCTTCTCATTGTTTTGCTTTCACTTGCTTCATTCTACTCAGAAGTTAGGGAAATCCAGGTTCCAATCCTGACGTCTATGAGAGACATCATCTTGACATCTGATACTCTGTCCTTTTTCACAATATCAGAGTAGGCCAGGTCACTGCTAGAATGCCTGAATTTCTGTGTCTCACTGACTCTGTTATAGCACTTAGGATGGTGCCCAACATATTGTAGGAGACTGAGCTGTCGCTCTCTCTCTCTCTCTCTCTCTCTTTATTTCTATCTATCATCTATCTACATTGATGAATTGAATGATTTATTTAAAAAGTCTTTGTGATATTTTGAATAAATAAATTATTGAGTGGAATGTGATATGAACAAACAAACACTTGGTATTTTTTTTCTGATATGTGATGGGGTACCCCATCTTCTCGAGACTTCCTTAAGACTCAAGGCTCCACAAACAACCTAAAGACTATATCTGAGGCTTCCCCAAGCCCTGGAAACTGATTGTATCTTTAAGGCAAAGCTGAGGCCCCAGGTATGGGAGAGTGGAGCTAAAGGTGTGGGAACCAAAGTAAAACAAAAGGCTGCAGTAGGACACACAGCCAAATTGCCAAGAAGGCGGTACCTGCCTTCCATGGACAAAGAACATGGGTAGAAAGAAGAGAGTAGGGCCAGCTTTCCAGGTGAGTGCTACACAATAAGTATGTGTAATGGAATATGGACCAGTTTGTGCTATGGCAATGGGCACCCTGGGAAGGAAGCTATCCTAGACTGTTGGAGCTTCTTCTCTTTGGCAGCTCACCATGAGGACCCATGCTTTCCCTGATGAGCTCTTGCTCCTCCCTCCTCCCTCCATGTCTCCCTGGGCTTTGTTTTGAGAATGACTTCATCATGATCGAGGTCCTGTTCACTCTCTCTGAACATCTCGGGGAAGGAGTAAGGAGAACCTTTGAGTGGCTAATTTATGTACGTCATTAGATGGGATCACATTCCATCTTACTTGATCTTCAAAGTAAAGCTAGAGTAGGTGTAATTTCCAGAGAAAGAAGGTGCGACTCAGAGGCTCAACCCATTCTGGTCCTCCAACTGACAGGTAGCTGAGCCAGGAGGCAAACCTATGTCACCCTCCACTATTGAGTTGTAGCTTTCCTGAGCAGAACATTGCTCCTGTTGCTCCGAGGTGCATATGTGCATCCTCTGGACCCTGGCGTGCTGTCCAGGATGTGGTCACCTGGGTTACCTCTCCACCCTCTGGCCTGGACACAAACTGCTCGGTGCTGAGCGTGGTGCCTCTCCTCTTCTTTGGGCCATGGGTGGAGGGGCATTTTTGATTGCAGGAAGAAGAGATTGCTGACACTTTTCTCCTTCTGGGAACAACTTGTCCCTAAATCACTCCATGACTTGGATTAAGTACTGCTAATCAGTGCCTTGCTTTTCAGAGTCCTTTCGAGAGCTGAATTTACCTTAGGTCCCTGTTGCCCTAACTAGAGTTAGCCATTCTTATGGCCAGTAATTGATGTTAGTTTTATTTCATTTTAATTGTAATTTAGGCTTCTCTGCACTCCCCATGCCACCCACATGAATTGCCCTGCTTAATTAAGAACTGACTACAATTCCATCAATTGCTAATGATTTATTTTTCATGCTGCAGTCTCATCTTCCTGCAATGTATCCTGCCCCTCCTGTGTTTTTACTTCCTGCTGAGAGGGAAGGTGCTTACAAAGGAGATTGTCTTTCATTGGGTCTACAGCCTTCTTTGTAATAGAAACATTCCGGATGGCTAAAGGAGGCATTTGTAAAGAGTCAAGGGGTACAGATGCCTCTTGCCACAAAGCTCCTGTGCAGGCAGAGGAGTGGCCACGTGGCCACGGGGCACATGGGAGGGCATCCTGGATGAGCAGCTGCTTAACTACCTGTGCACTTTGGGTTTGTTCAAGCTTAGCCTAAATTCTCACTGTTAGGAGCTTGGAGGGTGGGTATGGAGTGCAGTCTTTGCTCATCAGGAAGACCTGAGGAGAAAGGTTGTACCCTCCTGCATGGGATTGAAGGCTATGCCTCTCTGCCAGTGGGATTCAGAGGAAGGGCACAGGTTAGTAGACTGGAGATTGTTCTAGCAGTGTGACCAACAAAACAGCTGTAACTTGGAGTTATAAACTGAAGGAATGAGAAGATTAAGCACAAACTAAGACCTGGAGGAAAAGACAGGTTGCAAAGAGCCTTATATCTTGTATTCTTTAAGCATTTGCAGTGCCCCAGATGTACGTATTGAGGCTTGATTCTGAGTGCTGCAGCATTTGGAGTTTGGGCCTAGAGAAGTGATTGGATCTCTAGTTGGAGAAGTCTAGTTTCATCAGTGGGTCGATTCATGGATGGATCACAATTTGATGGCCTTTTTGGAATATGATGGAAAAAGGAGGTGGAGCCTAATGAAAAGAATAGATCAGAGGGTGTGGCCTTGGGGACAGGATCTGGTCCCTGGTCCCTTTCTCTCTTGCTCTCTGTCTCCCAGATGCCATGAAGTGGACAGCTTTTCCTTCACCTTGCCCTTCCACCATGATGTTTCTGCCTTGCCGTGGATCTAAAAGCAATGGAGTCAGCCGACCATGGCCTGCAACTGAGAGCCAAATAAATCTGTCCTTCTCTAAGTTGATTTTCTGAGGTATTTGGGCAAAACAACCAAAAGTGAACACAAACACTACTTCACATTTCCAGCATCTGTAGCTGGCAGATTCCCCAAATGGGAGAGAGTGCAGGGTAAATACTGACTCAAAGAGTGGCTCTGAGAACCTTTGTTGTGTACTTAGGAAGATTGAAGACAGTGTTCTGGACCTTCTTGTCTAGACAAAAATGCACTGGGGAATTGTGAGAATGCTGCCCCACGGTGTCCTGGTGCAGTAAAGCAGAAGGAGGTTATCTCAAAAGACTTATGGCTGTAGCTTTTAGGGAGTTCAGGCCTCAAGCATTCCCTAGGAAGCCCACAAAGCCTTTGAGAGAGTTGTACTGTGAAAGTGCGGCTACCAGGACTAAGAGAGACTGAGATAGTTCACAACGAAGAGAGGGCTCATCTTCCAGCTCTCACGGATGGAGAGAGGGAGCAGGCTTAGAGCAACACTCAGCTGCAAACACAGGCTACTCCCAGGAGAAGAGGGAGCTTGCAGGGGGACGGTGTTGGAGCAATGCCTGGTGAACAGTGAATTAGGGGCTCCTCCAGGGCAGCAGCACTGGGCTTTCAGCAGGGGACCCTCTCTGCTCTGATAACATGAGCCCAGCAGGAATTCAGATCTGGATTCCGCTGTACAACTGAGGCTGATGTTAGGTGACTGTTGGTGTATTGGTAGGTATGTGGTGCAGAAATGGTGATATTTCTTCTTGTATCACATGTTTCCAGATCAGGAGGACCTGGATCTGCAGGTTCCCTTCCATTCTGGACCTGGCGTAGACAATAAGAAAGTGGCCTTCAAGCCTGCAATCACAACTGGATGAGATAGGGGATCGTGGTTTCCAAACGGTGGAGAGCATGTTTTGAGTGTGAGAGTGGGTATTTCACTGAGGCCCAGAGAGGGACAGTCTACATTCTTGGATGGTCTCCACTGACATTGTATCTGATCTTAGCCATGGCATTTGCTATGTTCACTGGGACATCTGTCAAAGTTGTACAAGGTGAGGTATTTGCACACTGGGGCCTGTCCTCTTGAAACCCAATCATCACACAAAGCAGTCTGAGGATGGTGATATTGTTGACTTCCCACCAGCCAGATGGCCCACTGGAGCTTTCCAGAGCCCTGGTCTTGCAGATCCTGACTGGTGGACGTGACCACACTTGAGGCCATAAGACACTTACCCGGCTGAGTGAGGCCCATGTTGTATAGCCAAGAGCAAATGCACATTTGCCAAGCTTGCTACAGAGCAGTAGCTAGCAGAGACAGACACCTTCCAGAAAACCAAGCTCCCATCTCAGCATCATAATGCTGTAGTTTCTGGGAAGCTACCTTGGCTGGGTGACTTTCTGGCTTCCCTTCTGCCTCACAATTCTATTTCACAGAAGAATAGGTGTACCTCAGAGCCATTGTGGGTTTTCCCAAGAGCTTACACCAGCACAGACAATAACAGGAATAGAACTGGGCTGAACAAATTTGTTCCAGCCCTTAGTTATATTCATTTGAGTATTCATGAACAACTGAGAAAAAGATTATATCATTTTGATTCATTTTTGTTTTTTATTTAATAATTCTTAAAGCATACGTTTATAGTCCAGATTATTTGTATAAATAATTGGAAATGATTGAAGTAATCTGTATTAATTATTCTGAATAATTGCCATAATTACTAAATCCTGAAAAAATAGCTAACACTTAGAATCTTATGGTACAGATAATTCAAAAAGTTAATTTCTCTTGCTGTGTCTCTGTCTCAGTAATAAAATTTTACTGAAACTCTACCAGGAGATATTGAAAGAAAATATGAGTTCAAGATGAAGAACAAATAATGTATAATTTCAAACTGCTAAATAGGAGATTATTCATGTATTAAATTGATTTTTTAGCTAAATTCCACTGGATGCATATAAAAGAAAGTGTATTTTTTAGCTTTTAATGTCAATATTTACAATCCACAAGTATTTGCATAAGTGAATTATTCTTTGTAACTCTAAACTTAGGTCTATGTCAATAGAAAAATGTGTAGGCGTGGGAGCTTAGGTTTTCCAAATTATTTTGAGGAGTAAATAAGCAAGACTATGTTTCACCTCTGCTTCATTTTCTTTGAGTCAAAGTTGTTGAAAGTTCCTACATTATGCAAACTATAATGAGATAATAAATAGCAAACTCTTGGAAAAATGGAGAGATGATACTAATCTGGATAATTAAGTTCTTGGGGTGTCTGTCGACTGTGTCTGTGTTTCTCCTTTGGTCTTTGACTCAGATGCTTGGCCTCTTGGGACCACTCTGAGCTCTTTATTGGCACAGAATAATTGCTCAGTCACAGCCTCCGACTCCCCGACACCATGGCTTAATAGATGCACTGGGCAAGTGGTGTTACTCACTGAGCGTTTGGCAGAATGCGTGTGGTTTGCAGGCAGTGGGAGGGCTCCCTTGTATCGGGAGGCCCAGGGCTCCTGGACCTCAGCACCCGGTCTTGCTGGACATGTCCTTTAGTGACTGACCCGTGGGGAAATACGGGTCTCTTTATAGAACACTCAGAGGAAAAGTTCCTCATTTAGTATGCATTTATTAAACTATTGGCCTAATTCATAGAGTTAACCATGTTTCTCATCTGATAGTGATTGTTACAAAATTCATAGCTGATTTCCTGCCTATTTCAAGCAATGGACAGAAAATATCCTGAATATTGATTTTATTCCTGGCTTTGTGTTATTTTTTTCCTAGTCTAGACTTTCTTGCTTGTTTGCTTTGACCTTAAACTTATCTTGCATGTGCTCAGTAAGTCACCTCAAATTATATTTAGGACAGGCAACAATATGAATAAATAAGTAAAATAGTTACCTGGCTGTTATCCTGAACAAGAGCCACACGTGTAAAATACCAGATATGTACAGTATATGTGAAATGGATTTTGTAGCAGGATAGAGAATATTCAGAAATTAGTTGAATATTTAATACTGTGGCCCATTCTGGTTCTGACCCTTGATGACTGTAGGTGGCAGTCTCCACAGACATGCCCCAGATAAGCTCACCTGCTGAGGCTGAGTGGTCCTCACGGAAGGAGTACCGGTCTTGCAGAGAAAGGGGCAGCCTGAGCTGCTTTCAGCACCACCCTGTGGTCCTCCCTGCTCTGAGTTCCCCTGAGGCAGGTGGCTCAGGAAGGAAAATAGAATATTTTTTAGTTGCCCATCGTGAATTGGAAAGGAGGTGTGAATTGATTGCTCTTTATAGATTCCCTTTTCTTAAGGATTTTGTAACTTTAATAGCTTCTTTTTGTTTTGGGTTTTGTTCAAATCAAAATTCTGAGCTTGTGGGGACACGGTCCCTTCTTTTTTCACACACTGCCACAATAATGCGTGAAGCGCAGTTATTTCAATTAATTGCTCTCTATTTCTTGGTCCTTTCTTCTTCTAAGACATAGTGACAATACGCACAAAAGCTGCATCGCCACTCGCCTCCGGAGTCACTGGAACAGGGTACGTGTTGGTGACCCTGTGAGGAGGCTTCATCCGCATTTGCATCATCAAGTTGCAGGCAAAGCTGTCTCCCTGCACAGGGAGCCCTTGCAGATGCGATCTGACAGGACTTCTTAGCGGCCTTTAAAGCGTAAAGTACGCAGCATGTTAGTGCCAACACTGCCAATACCTCTGACTTGGGTCGTCACTTGTGTAGAGTTGGTGGCTTCGCATTTGCTGAACTGTGCTGTTGGGGAAGGGACAACCGACCTAATTTCATCAAAGCTACGTTTCCTAATTACTACGTGTGGTAGATTGATCATGGTCAACTTGAGCACAAACGCCCAGCTGGACTGAGTCAGTGTGGTTCTGGGCGTAGAAGATCCACCTGAGGATTGTTGCCGAGCCAACATAAAGGAGAATGGGAGCAGAAGATTTGGGTGGCTGATTTCCCAGGAGAAGCTCTGTTGTGGCTGGTTTCTCTGAAGGGACTCAGCTGTTCTTGTTGCAGGAGGAGTTCGGGGACTTGCTGTCATGGGGAGGGACTGCTGTTCTCTTTGGGTGAGCTCTGATCTTCATTTCTGCCTTGAGTGTTGTATCCTGGCTCCAGTATAGATTTCTTCAGGCTTTTAGTGCAGATACGGATGTGCATGGGACACGGCCCTGGGCTCCCAGCCCTTGACTGGATCTTTTGGGTCTCCAGCGTTTAGACAGACATTCGGCCCTCTTCCTGCATTTGGCTTGTGTATGAATGTTGTAACTTGTTAACGTTCTCTATTAAATCTGCTCTCTTGCAAACCACTGACTCTAGAGACCATCTGACTAATACACCATGATTTATACTTTTCTGTTTCCGGGTTCTGCTATATTCTCCTATTAGAGCCCATCCCCCCCCCGTGTTCCTTGGATTTAGGGCCTCCATCTGGGCCTCTGGCCTCCAGTCTTGCCCTGTTCAGATTTCCCTTCCATGAAGTCCTTGGCGATTCATCTGCAACGCTTGGTTATCGTTACCATAGCAATGACCTGTCCTTAGCCACACCGAAATCAGTGCTCTTCTTTGTAAACAGTGCAGTGCTTTATGTCTTTGAGTGTCAGAGTTGAACATTCCCCCACCAAGTGTTTCCTCCACCAGCTCTCTTTTCCTTGTTTTAAAGAAACAGTTTAGAGGTAACCTTTTCTAAGACATCTCATTTACTTCTGCAGACCACATGCTCCCATTAGATACCTCTTCCCTGCATGTGTTCTCTTATATCCTGGGCACAGCTATATTGCTGACTTTGCTTTTTTTGGCAACAGCTTTATTAAGATATAATTCACACCAACAATTCAGTCAGTTAAAATGTACATTCAGAATTATGGAACTATCACCACAATCAATTCTAGAACAATTTTATCACCCACAATCCAACTGGAAACAAACCAAAGAGCCATTAACTGATGGATGGATAAATAAAAGATACTATATCTAGACAATAGAATATTATTTGGTCATAAAAAGAAAGAAACACTGATGAATGTTACGCCATGGTCAAATATTGCAAGTATTATTTGCAAGAAGCCAGTCTTTTGCATAATGTTTTATAATCACTGTTTTCTATTTCTATCTTGTTCTTTAGATTATGGAGACCCCAATACCAGGGAATGTCTAATGCATTTTGTACCCCTAATGTATTGGTTAGGATTCTCTAAAGGAACAGAATCAATAGAAATATAATATATAATTATTTAAGGGGATTTATTAGATCAGCTTCTAGGATCAGAGGTGGACAAGTCCACAATGGCCGCTTGCAGCCTGGAGAGATGGCGTCCAAGAAGCTACCAGGTGGCAGCACTCACCTGCTTGCCCCTCTCGATTCTTTCAAAGCTAATTGTACCTTTGGAAATCCTACCCCTTTGTTCTCTCTTCAGAATACTCTTTTGGTTTTATTTGAATATGCATCGCCTGAGTTACAGTTCCTAAGACCACAAATAAAGCTCTTTTGTGCTTTAGGGCCTTGTTAGTGGCTGATGCCCATGTCCTTGGCCTGGATTGTGTGGCTGGAACTTGCTTCACTGAAGCTGGCATCTCCCAGGAATGCTGCTCTCCTGAGTCCCACCCTGGACACCTTCGTCTCACGTGCAGTTTACCCCAGCCTCCAACTTGCCTCCCTGCCCATGACTTTGACATGGAGGTGGGAGAAATAGGGTCAATTGTGATGGCTGGGGCCCACGGTGCAGAGACTGGTGACCAAGGGAAAGCCAACAGTCCTCCAGAGGGAAGGGACTGTTGCATCAACTGCAAGCCACTCCCACTTCTGGGGTTAGAGCAGAAAGTTCCCTAAGCCAGTCTACGTCACCATACCTAACGTGGTTCCTTGCTTATGACAAAAATCAAGAGGACTCTGAGCTAGCGTGAGTGGATTTTGCTGCAGAGACCTGACATGAGTTAAGAGACACTCATTTACATGCTCAAAGGGATGCCTGAGGATGGGCGCCCATGCTACTGCAGGGAACAAAATAGGGCTGAGTGTGAGTCGTGCATGAGCATTCTACACTTACTGATGGTCACACATGTGCATTATGAGACCATGGTCCTTCTTATGATGAACATGCTAATGCTTTTCTGGAAATATACATAATCTCACCATACTCCAGCCACAGTGACTGAGTGTCTGTGGACTGGCTTGCTTCGTTCTTCCTTCTTGGGCTACTCTGTTTAGGGGTCAGTACATGTCCTGTCTGTGATTTTAATAAACTCTCTGTCTTTACAAATCTCCACTGACCATTTCTTATTTCCGTCTTCCATGAGTCAAAGAACCGATGGGGCTGGTGACAGAACCACTTGTCTCCTTGATCTTTCAGACTTTCAAGGTCCTCTAAGGTCCCTTCTGTCTGGCTATCAGTGCTAGCTTCTTACTCTTCCAGTCAGTGTTCTTCACTGTCTAGAGATTTTGCCTCCTGCCTTAGGTAAGATTCTCTCGATACCTACTACAGTATACATCTAAAATGTCCCCCAAAGGTCTCATATACTCAAAGGTGGGACCGTGGAGGGCGAATGGATCATGGAGGTGCTGTATTTGTCAGTGTGTTGATCTGTTGGTTATTTCATGGCTACACGTGCTGTTAGGAGGTGGAGCCCGGTTTAAATGGGTGTGTCCCCAGGAGCATGCCTTTGAAGGTCATGTCTCCCTCTCCAACTCCTCCCTTTTCTCTCTGCTTCCTGATGTCATGAGGTGAGCAGCTTCACTCTGCCACACACCTCCACCACGATTCTTCCGCTTTGAAGGCAAGAGACCATGGAGTGAGCCCTCTGAAGTCTGGGCCAAATTCAACCTCCCCTTTAAATTGTAGGCATCCAGTATTTTGTCCCAGTGATGGGAAAGTGAGTAGTACACCGTGGTTGTGCCTCATCCCTGCAGAAGCCTGCACGCCCACATGCTTGGCTGCCCACCTTGCTGGCCATTTCAGTCTTGGTCTCCTCAGCTCCAGCTCCTCAGCCATCTGCTTTCACAGCAAGTCCCGATGCAGTCGTCACCAGGGAGGGTACTAATCCTGAAGCTGTGCTGATAAGACAGCTAACTAGAGGACGGAGAAGTGTGCCAGATGCTGCTCTAAGCACTTTCATTTTTAAATCATTTATACTAATAACACTAAAAGGTACACATTATTACCTGCACTTTGTAAGTGAAGACATCATTTAGAGCAGTGTGTGGACTTTATCTTCCTTCCAGCTCATTTTGCCACTAACAGCTCTTAGCAGAAACCTCCAATCCATTTATCCCACCATGTTACTTCATCTAAACATAATTCACAAACTACAGACAGTCATGATTGAAGAGGCCAGTTGTATACGGCACTGAAAGAAGAAGTGTTCCTTTTACTAATAGGAAATAAATGTTGGCTATCCCTCAATTCTGACCCAGGCTAGGTAAGCTTTCCTTGGAGTAGGTACAGTCTATGCAGCTCATCCTCCCCACCCCAATTCTTCTGGAATTTTGTGCCTGTTCTAGTTTATATGTTCTTAGCAACTTTCAGGGTTATCTAGTAAATACTACTTGTATATAAATGTGTAGCACATGCCTCACCAAGCTGAAGCACACTTAGGGATGAAGTCTTAATCATTTTATTTGGTGAATCTCTTTTTAGATTCAATGTCCACTGAATAGTTGCTTTCATACTTCTCCAAATCTTCTTAAAATCTCCTCCCCTTTGCCATTTTCTTTGCCAATTCTTTTGATTATTGCTAACATTTCTAGAATTTTCTCCCATTCTTTGTAAATTGTACTATGCCCATTCATATATTCATCTATGTACTCATTAAAATACTTATGAAATATCTGGTAGGGTGTTGTGGTGCCTGTTGGAAACAAGAGAAGCAATGTCTACTAGTAAGGTACCAACTGGAGGATTAGTATAAACTTTCCCAGTAGCAGCAGCAGTAAGAGATGTGGTGGTGAACATTAGAGGATCATTTGCTGTATACCAAAATGATACTAAGGGTTCTACTACATTAATTCATTTTGTCTGTACTTTACAGATGGAGAAACTATAGCCAGAAAGATCAGATAACTTGTCAAAATCACAAAGCTAGTTAGTGGCAAGTTAGGGTCTGAATTCATATTCTGGTGTTTGATATCAAGTTTGTGATTGGTACCAAAAGTGACCTTTCAATCCAGTGACCCTTTTGGGATCTTCAGCAAGCTGTGCAGCAAAGCCAAAGCAGATCAACAGAAAGTATAGCGCTGTGCTCATGATTAGGGACTTTCATTTCCACCAACTCTGTGTTTGAGGCTATAGTTTTATTTGCTGAATTTGTTTTTAGTTTTGAGTGGACATTAACTCCATCATGACTTATAAGTTGAAAAATCAGGTATTGAACTTCCTGGCAATAGTGACAATGAAGTTTTGCAAGAAAGAAACATAGAAATGAGCCATTCTGTAAGTTTTGAAAACAGGGCAAATGTTGCAATTTTTTGTGGTGCTGGGGATCCAGCCTAGGGCCTCTCATCCAGCCCAAAGCCAGCCCCAAATACTGTCATTTGAGGAACACGAATGTTTGAGAAGATTGGATGATTTTGAAGCAGGAAAAGTTAACCAGGCAAACTGTGAACCATGTTGTGTTCCACCAGAGCAGAGTTAAAGTCATCGATGCAATGAAGACAAAAAAGAAGCAAGACAGTGAATCCTGAATTCTGTATCTAGACCAGAGAGCTGGCCTCACCCCATTGCTTGCATGAGCTCAGGGGAGGGTGGGGGTTTAAGAGGCAAGAAACTGAGTACATACAGATGGCTGCTGCTGAATCCTTCTCAAATATTCAAATTTATGGTCCATAAAAACTTAAAAATTGTACACACGTATGGGGCACTATGTGGTATTTCAATACGTGTGTACACTGTGTGATGTTTAAGTCAGGTTAAACACATCTATCTCCACAAACACGTATCGTTTATTTATGACCAAAACACTCAAATCTTTTCTTTAGCATTCCAAAGGCAGTTTTATTTTACCTTCAATTTTGAGATCTGTTTCAAGCTGGCTGAAAGTGCAAAATGTCTCCCTTTACTCTTGTGGTGACAACATGGCTGTGAGGGAATTCTTAGTGTTGTTTTTATAGATAGTCTGGTGGGGATGACTGTCTTCGATTGCTTTTCAGTGTAGCCAAAACTGGCTTCATTTGTAAAAGAGGTTTCTGGCAAGTTAGAGGTGTTGGAGTGAGGGAACTGATGGATGGTGGGCCCGGAAATGAGGAGATGGCAGGCTTCAGTGTTTGAATGGGTGACTCGCCTGGAGGGATTTGATTCTATTCCTCTGGAGAACCCTAACCAGTAGTTACTGGTACTGAGATTGGAGTTGCTGCTGTGACTCTCTGATCATGTTCTCCAGAACTCTTTTCAGGGAGATTCACAGCCCACAGTTTGTCTTGGACTTTTTAGGCAATTACTGGGATTGTAGAAACTTCCCCCAATGCTGGGGGAAGGGATTACTGCATTTCAGTCATACACAGCATCATCGTACCATGTTATGGAGAGTTGTGACCTTGTGTCTATTTGGAGTTTAAGTATAGTTTAAGGATATATACTGAGGTGTCAAGCTGACAAGGAGTGGGATGTGACAGTTAAGGCAGATTGACAACTTGATTGTGTTGTGAGGTGTCCAGCACACACACTTCAGAGCATGTCTGGGTGGGTTATGAAGGTGTGGCTTTGGGGGTCTACATCTTGTCCGTCATCCAGCTCTACTTCTCTGGCAGTATTTCCTTGCTCTGCTTCCTGGCTGCCATGAACTGTATGTCTTTGCTCTGCCATGCCTTTCTGCCATGATGTTTCTCCCTTGGAGCCAGCCAAGCATGGACCAAACCCCTTGAAACCATAAGCCAGATTAAGCCTCCCTCCTTTAAATTGTGGGGAGTGTTGGATATTGTGTCCCAGCAAGTACTAATGCAATGCTAACAATTTTGAGTCTATGTACACCCAAGGTATACACCCCTGTCCTGAAGACCTCAGAGGAAGAAGTAACACAGACTTGTAGTGCAGATGGAGACCGCTTTGGCAGAGGGTTGCAGCGGGCACTAGCAGAACACACTCTCAAGAATCCCCATCAGATTTGAATCTTAGAGAAGGATTCTGGGGTGAATTTGTGGGAGGAATTAGCCAAACAAAATGCAGTGGGGGTGTGAAAAGAGATTCTACATGGCAAACAGAACACTTACAGGATCCATCTGACACTGTCTTGAGGTAGAGTGTTTTGCAAACCAGTGTTCCCTTGATGCCCCCTCCCAGTGTAATTGGTGTTTGTTTAATTAATCACGTCCCCTGAGCTGGGATCCAGAGCCCTTTCCTTCTAATTTGTTCAGAGACACTTCCTGCCTACCTACTGCCAATCAATCCTAATTAATGGCTGCGGCAACCAGGTACAGCTGCTTCAAGAATTTTGCTTGTTTTATTTTTTAGGACAAAGTTGTACTCACTCTCAGGCTCTACCTGCATTTAGTAATTTAGGTGTTCAAATTCTGGTCCCTAAGACCATAAAAGGCCCCTATCAGATACCTTTTATCCTCTATAGCTCTGCTTTGCTTTCAGATGTCAGGAGAGAAATCACTGGAAGTCATTCCAGCACTGGATTTTTGGCTTTATATTTTCCAGTTGAAGCTTTCTAGGCATAAGACCCTTGTTAGCACACTGCTAGTAATTGTGCTCATGTAGCCAAACACTTACAATAAGATTAAGGAAATCACTTTTTTGCCAAAGTGCAAAGAAGCATTCGTTATAGCATTTATACATCACTTACTGAGGACAATGGAAATAAAGCACCTCGGGACCCTGGAGATTCACATGTGCATGGGGAGTGAAGATGCTGTTTCTGGAGAAGAGGGGCTAGGAAGCAGAATGCTGGGAACACTGTGAAGGGGCCTGGACCTGCCCTTCTGCTCTTTGCACTCATTTCACACTAGGCTCCCCGTAGACATGTTGCCTCCCTGGTGCTTCCCAACTTCTGTCCTGCAATATCCAATCGTGTCTGGACAATGGTTTTATTGATCATGTATTTTTCTGAGGAAGGGAAAAGACTAACTAATATGAATTAGTCACTATGCTCAAGATAGTTTTTGTTCAATTTATGCACAGTTTTTTCCCCAGAAACCTAGAAAAATGAGTACTGCTTGGTCCACATGTAAGAACGTCCCCTCATGTATACAACTTGTGAGAGATTTGAAATTTCTTCTCCCTGATGCTAAAGTTACAGAATGGATAAATATTGAGGTTTTACTAGGTGGACTCACAGTCCATTGGGAACAAAAGAAAGAAATTTCATGACCATCAGCTACAGAGAGTTATCAGGAATGAGTTGTAGGTAGAGGGAATAAATCAGGCTTGGGAGAGGAGAGGGTGAACATGGAGACGCAGGCCCCAAACTCAGGGGCGCTCAGTGTTGGAGCCTGGCAGACATAGGTGGGGCACACACCCCTCGCCCATCCTGGCCTGGCGTGAGACCGTAATGGCTGCATAGCCCTAGAGTGGGGTGAAGAGGACAGTAACAGGTCCCAGGGCACATTGTAGGAATCTGCAGAGACGGCTCTTTGGAGCTGGGTCTGGACAGACACTGGCAGGTTTGCTGTCCTGTGTGGGGGAGGACAGTCCAGGACAGCAGGGAGAATGAGCAAAAATGCACGGTGGGTGTGAGGGAAACCTAGAGGACTTTGGTGTGGCCTTTTTATGCACTGCTACTCGAAGATATGGGTAGTTTTAAAAACAAGAGTTTGATGTTTCAAGCAATCTCCAGATGCCAAAAGCATCTCCTGTAAGGACAGAGAATTCTGACGCCCAGGAGGCAGCATGGACTGCCTTGGTATCTCTGGGTCTACTACACCCGAGCAGCTGCACGCTCTGCCCTGTGGGTAGCAGGCCCGCTGACTTCTGAAATAAATGAGTGGCAATGGTGTGTTCCTATTTGTGTTAGCATTAGGCACCAGTGTAACACAATCATGTGGATAAGGGACAAGGGGAAAAGCCTGAAAAGACACGGTGTTAAATTTCAACAAAAGAAATAAGAAACAAAAAGGAACAAATGAAAACAAATAGCAAAGCAGCTCTTTTGTAAGTAAGCATCACTTCCGGAAAAAATCTGAAGCCAGGATATTAATTAGGCCACTTAATGAGGTCAGAGGACTGCACACCTGAAGACACCAGCCACCCCGAGTCCAGGAAGCCTGTTCTCTGGGAAGGACATTTGCAGCTTGGAATCCCCGTCCACCTTCCCAGTGAGGTCCATAGGCAGCACGTCCGGCTCTTCCACAGACTGGGAAGTGGCTCTGGAAGCTAGTTCTTTTTGGTGAGGCAGTGACTATCCAAACCATTTACTGTATTGTGAAATATGGGGGCACTAAAAGCAGTCCTTTGGAGAATCCTTTATGGTGGTATTTATATAGTCACTGCACCTGGACAGAGTGGCGCATGTGTCCTGGCTGAGACCGGATGATTGCGACAGAAGCCTCTTTCCAAATTTCACAGGAATAAAATGCATGGTTAAAGTGTCCTTTACAGGAGACTACAGGAGCATAAACAATAATAATTCAAAGAGCTTACACCAAGCCAAATGAAGTAACTGGAGTGCTCTGAGGCCACCTGAAATCAGGGCTTTTTAAAAAGCACAGTCAATCCGTCAAAGCCTAAATCCTCATCGAGGGCCGGTAATCCCTGAGGTAAGCAGTGTGAGGCTGTGAATATTATGGAGGTAGCCGGCCACCACAGCTGGGACCAGACGCAGGAACACTTTTTTCCAATCTTTTGAATTTTTAGTGTGATGAGTTACCAAGATATAACAAATAAATCACACTGAATACTAGCTCTAATAGATAACCTGCAAATAAATATGCTTGACCTGAGTATTTCAAAATCTAGGGCTCCTTTGCTTGTATTTCTGCATTAATTATTGGATTTTAAGGATTTACTGAGTTATGGGGAAAAGGCCTGCATACGCCTCCAAACTTATAAACCACCAGAGTTAAGTTCTAAGGTAGTTGGAGCTTTTCTAGCTGGAGACCCGCGTAAAATTCCTCAATAATGTATGATGGTAACTATTTCATGTGTGCTCTTTAGTGAACTTGGTAGTGTGTGTGTGTGTGTGTGTGTGTGTGTGTGTGTGTGTGTTTTCACCTGCATGAGAATGTTCATTGTCTGAGTTAAAAGTAATTCCAAGTTGGTTTGATAGCTAAAATGGAATGATCTTGTCTCTTTCAATAAATATGGTTATGGATGTCTGTGTTTATAATATTTTGGAATCGGGAATTGTCAGCACGTGTTGCTTTTTGTCTTTGAAGAACATAAAAACAATGACAAAACACATACGGATGCAACAAACATGTAAAAGAAGGGAAAGAAGAGAATGACTGATAAGAGGAAGATTCAGGATGATCGTTACTGGGGTTGAGAATTGGGGCCGGATTGGGAAGCAATGGGAACTGTGCGGCACGAAGTCTTTCCTGGTGCCTTAGCTTTTATTTTGCATACTGGACTTATAAATAATCAATATAGTGCCAAAATAGCCAATCAACTACAGACATACATGAAGACACACAAACATACTTACAAAGGAACCCTGCACAGACTCATAGTGAGAGTGTGAACAGCTAGGGGTCACGCGACTCTCTGCATTAAAGTGCAGAAGAAAAAGTAAATTCCACAGGAAAGGAAGCTTATCCAGAGTCCTTGGCAGCTTCCAGATCTGCCCTGTCCATAAAAACAGCCAAGACAACGAGGAGGGCAATGAAAACATGACTGAGAACAGCACCCCGTGTTGAAAGGGGCTCGTGCCTTTGCCTCTCTGCACCAAAAAGGCTCAATTGCAACATAAAGATAGAAAACAAATGTTTATCTGCAAGAGTAAAAACTCTGGACAGTAGGCAGCGATGTATACCCACTTGACTGCCTCCTTGGAGCTATGAGAAACTTTATACAACCCAGAGCTCCATCTCTGGGCGGCCCTGGGTTTGTCACACACAGAGGAGCAAGAATTGAGCCACCTGCTCTCCCTGCTCTCCAACGGTATTCTTTCTAGGTACAGCTTTTTCTAGTGATCAGTGGGTGCTGCATGTATACACGGAAATATCACACCAAACCTTGTTAATGTGTCCAATTAATATGCATTAATAAAAATGAAAATAATAGTTACAATTTTTCTCTGTTAGAGAAGACATTGCTGAATGGATACAGTCGAATGATGAAGCAATATTGTTTTTAAGACACCCACAGAAAGAAAGGCTGATGTAAAATTAGGCTAAATAGAGCTGTTTTTAAAACGATGGCATCATTTTAGGTGTAGGAGTTCAATAGTAAAATCACTCATTTTTTCCTCATAAATTAACACTTGTACTCAGTTTTTCTTTGGCAAGGAGGGAAAAATGAGATAGTGGTAACATTTTAATTGTTTCAGCCAGTTGTTCCCCGCATTTACAGGCTTCCAAAAATAACTTTCAGCAGATACTTTCTCTTCTGCTAAAAAAGAGAAATGAAAGAAATCTTCATAAGTATTATTGCATTTATTTTATACAGAATTACAATCTTGAGGCAGCCATACTGATTTGTTTTCAATAATATTGATAATTTCAATGTGATCTAACTAAAAATAAAAGATTTGTGCCTAAAAATATTTTAGATTTCCAGGAGTATGTTGTAGCCTTTGTTTTTCCCTGTGGATGGGTTTTCCGGGTTCAAGGGTCTCTCCAGTTACTGAAGCTCAGTTTTGATTTGGAGCCCTCACCTCCTCCCCATCCTCATCCTGTTTGTTCCGATCTGCTCTCCCTTACAAGTCTCTCTTAGGTGTAATTTTCTGAACAGAGTAACACGTGGTTCTGCTTACAGAGTTTTCATAATTTCGCGTATCGGAATCTCTTCATACAAAGCCTCCAGAGTACTCGCATTTACAGCAGCTCAACAGATAACAGCTAAACCTTGGGAGCAACCTAACTGTCCATCGGCAGATGAATGGATGAAGAAAGTGTGGTATTTACACACAGTGGAGCACTACTCTGCCTTAAGGAAGGATAAACTTGGGTCGTTTGTAGGAAAACGGATGCACCTTAAAACCATGGTGTTAGGTGAAATAAATCAGACACACAAGCTTGAATATTGAATGATTTCTTTTACATGAGAAACCCAAATGATAAAGAGCAAAATAAAAATAAATAATAGGGTGTAGGGAGACAGATCTTTCTCAAATGGGAAAATGACCAAGAAATGAAGGGAAGAAGAAGGGAGGAAAGGGAAATGCGACGAGAAGAGGAATTGAGATGTGTTATGTACGTGTAACACATTCGTACAAGGAACATGAACATTATGTACTGCAAACATGTGCTAATAAATATTTAAACAGAAAGAAAATTTCCAGGGTAGCAGCTCATACAAATGCTTCCTTTCCTAAGGAAGAAGTATCTGTAATACTGCCGTTTGTGGATGCTCCATTTGTTCCTCTGAATCCCTGCAAAAGGTCATGAAACTCCACGTTACATAGTAATTTACGATTTTTCTGAGATTCAAATTTAAATGAAAGCATGATGAAGGTGATGTTCAGAATGAAGGCACTTGAAGGGCAGAGCCAACCACCTGGCATCCAATGAGGGCTCACTTCTCACTGCAGCGGGTATAGCCCCCAAAGCATTCTGCTTTGTAGGAAATGGCACTTGAAAAGAACTCATTCAGAGAGAGAGAGAGAGACAAAGGGAGAGGCAGGCGCAGGGGGAAGGAGAGCCAGGCTCTTACCAGCCGTCTGTAGTAGAATTCACACCCTCCCTAGACGTTCAGGGTCTTAAGGTCCTGACCTGGCCCACGATGCCCCAACCTGTTGGCTTCAGCCCAGCCCTGAATTTGTAACGAACTGGGCATCATATTCAGAGGGCCCGTATCTTTTGTTTCCAGTAAAAATCCTTTATCTGGACACTCTCAAAAGTTGTTGAGGTCTGGGAGAAGTTTTATTTATTCATTTTATTTTTGTCACTCGTGTGTGTGTGTGTGTGTAAAGAGTTCATGCAACTTTTTCTCAGGGTCTTTCCTGAGATTATAAAATATAAAATTATATTTATACTAAGTTTGTAAAATAAATTATAAAATATGATATTTTCTGCACTTGAATGCTGAGAAGTTTTAAATTTTAAAATTCATTTAAAAATGAAGGGGCTGGGGATTTAGCTCAGTAGTTAGAGTGCTTGCCTAGCAAGCTGCAAGGCCCTGAGTTCGATCCCTGGCACCAAAAAAAAAAAAAAAAAAAAAAGAAATGTTAAGTGCATTTTAAATTAACAAATAGTGAGCCCATCACGTTAATTTAAATAATATATTCTTATGAAACATCCATATGTTTTTCAAAATAACAAAACTTGAATGAGAAGAGTGGCAACCCTTCCTGTATTTTTGCAGCTCTCTTCATGGTGTGGTATCATAGGTGACAGCTAAATTGTTCTACTGCTTCTGCTTTGATTTCTTAGGATATGTTTTAGTGGAAGGCTATGGGAGAAAACGCATTTTCATGAATAGAAAAGACCTGTACAACCTGTGTCAGAGCACAAAAAAATGAGGCTAGTGCCTCTGAAGCCCCCTCCTGAGGGCGACCACATCCCAGCTTTCCCACAGCTCAAGGAGCCATTAGAAGACACGGACAAGACAGGAAACGGAAGCCCACGCATGAGCCTGACTCCGGCTCATCCTTTCCTCCCTTGCCTTTGTTCCTGACTCACGTTCTAATCTTGCCTATTCAGGAAAGGAGCATGGTCCTCACATAGATCTACATTTGGAATAGAGAGGAGTTTAAAATTTTTTTTTCAAATAATTATTCATATTCTTCTTTGATATCATGCCAAAACTCAGCTAGCCACAAATGGTCCAAGGTTAGTTGCAGGTGCAGTCTGAAACTACATGCATAGACTTTCCCAGGCCTTTTCCCTGCCAGGAAGCAGATAAGGTAACTGGAGATCTAATGTTCAATCTATGAACACAAGCCAGGCTTGAGTCATATAACATGTGTCAAAGATGGAAAAACAGAAGTCAGAATAAGCCTGTATTTCCTGTGCCAAACTGAAGTAGCTATACCGACCCAGGAGTCTCTCTCCGTAGCTTCATTTTATTTGAAAAAAGAATAAATCTCTTAATGTGTTAAGCCACTATGATTTTGGTTTTCTTTTACTATTCGCTAAATCTGATCCTAACTGATATAAACACTTAAATAGGAGTAAACTCATGTATTTCTCAGTTCGTCTTTCTTGTAAATGAAACTAACATATTGATTTCTCCCACAAGAGAAGCATGAATCGGCACACCAGACTCCTCCTCTCCTCTCTTGCCCTCATACATCAATTTGCTACATACATGTGCTGGCCCATCTGAATTTTATCCCAATCTATAACCATCAAATTATTTGCAACTTATTTCAAATACTTTACCAGTAGCACATAAGGACATTTTAACTCTACCCCAAATGTTTTCCCAAATGTTATGTCTAACTGAATTTAGTGTTTGGTGGCAATTACTTTCATTCAAATAACCCCCTCATTTGTGATTTAATCATTTAATCTTAAGGTATATTGTCATCATTTGGATTAGATTTGTTGCAGGTGTTTGAAGTCAGAAACTAGTCAATGCTCACATAAGACAGGAGTTTATTTCTGTCTTCCAGATGATGTCTGGGAGCAGGCAAGCCAGCTTCAGAGGTGTCTGGGCTTGGGGCTGGGGTGACATGGAGAAAAGCCTGTCTCTCGAGCAAGGACTCTCCTGACAGTCCTTTGGCCCAAATCTGGTCCACAGGGACACGGCTGGATGGAGGGGAGACTGAAAGTGCAGTTTTAAGTCTGGTTGGCCTGAATTTGGGGTCCCATCTCGAAGGAAGAAGTGGAGAATTTCAGACTGGGGCAAACAACACGCAGGTCTGTCTGTCCTGGGCTGCAGAAGTGAATCCCACATAAACTGCATGGGGGCTCATGGCCTCAGCCCTAGAAAAGGCACGAATATGTCCCTCTGCCTTTAGATGTGAGCGATGGCATGAAGATGATGGGGAAACTTGCAGACCATTTCACTGTCTCCATTTGGCCAACATCTTTGCTCCCTTGTGGCCTCTGACCCTGCCGAGCTCCCCAGGCTCTTCTCTCTCCTTGAACCAAGCAAAGCATTCTCTACTAATTTTGCTGGGAAGTGAGGTAACTTTTTACCTTCAGGCTCACTTCTGGAAACTTGCCTCATAGTAAAACTGAATCATTTTTGTTCCTTTTGCTTCATTTTCCCTTTCAGAAGCAATTTTGAATATATCAGGTAGCTGTCATGTGTCCTTTGTGTAATACACATCCACATTTATTTCATGGATTTGATCTTTCACCACTGCATGTATGGCTATTTTTAGACCTTAACATGGTTGACTTAATTGTTAACCTCATCAATTATATATTTTTTTCAGATAAAGTTTCCAAAGTTTGTAACATTTGATTTTCTCTTTAATTTTCCTCATCGGATCTGATAGCTTACTTTGATACCACTTTAAGTCTTATCTCTTTCTGTTTTTATTATGAAATAATCTCCCGCTTATAGAAGTGGTAGCAGATTTACACAAAGAGCTTTACTTTTGGACCATCTGAGAGTAAGCTGCAACTTGATGTAGTGTGTGTTTTCTATGAACCGAGTCATTCTCCTGTGTAATGGAGCACAACCCTCAAAATCGTAAAGTTAACAATGTAGCACTATACTTTGACCTGTAGGCTGTATTCGAGTTTCATCCATGGTCCTGATAATTCTGCTGTAGGGATCTAATCCACTCGCAGACTTTGAATTTTGTTGTCCTCTATCTCCAGTTGCTTCTAGCTGGAAGCCTTCTTGTATCTTTTCTTGACTCTCTTGGCCTTGACACTTTCGTAGATTACAGACTTTATTTTCTGGGACGTCCCTCAGATTGGGTTTGTCTGACAATTAGATTCAGATGTTGCAGAAGGTGGGTTCTTGCCATGCGTCTTGTCACATGCTGGGTGGCTACAATTTGTCCCGTTATTGAAGTTGACCTCAGTTAAAGAGTTACTCAGGCTCCTTGCTGTGTAGTTGCTGTTAATGGGGGAGCATTCTGAGAGTCCAGCTCTCACCCATCTTAGCACCAGTTGGCATTTCCTGGGTGTCCCACAGAGGACAGAAAAGGCATTCTCCTCTCTCCATTTCCTGTGTCAGCTCGGCCTCATGGTCTGGAGTGTTGACCACAGGGACTCTGACCTTGGCCTGAGCAGGTGCTGCAAGGGTGATGCCCAGGCTCTGGCTGCTCCCTCTGTGCTCCTGGAGGCTCCGGGATTGTCTTGGCAGCCCCACCAAGTGCCTGGCCATCCCCGTCTTCCTGTTAGGTACAAGTGCACTCAGGACTCACTTGTATAATGAGGCTAATGTTCAGTGAGAAAGTGTTTAGCGAAGTGCCAGAAAGAGCCACTTCTAACAAAAAATGCAGTGAAACAGAGCAGAAGCCAGGGCTGAGCACTTGCTGGAGACCAGTGGAAGGCTGGGCTATGCCTGTAGGAGGGGCGTAGGGTGCAGACACCAATGAGCCAGATCTTCACCCTGCAAGCCAGGTCACACCTGTGGCCCTGTCACTGGACCCCTGCAGGAGCTCCCCTGTCAGCTCTGCTAGGGGCGGGTGAAAATGCTGGCTTCAGTCCCCAGGAAGGGACCTGGGAATGAGTGGTGTAGCCCACTCTCAGTTCCACAGTGCCTCAGCACACACTTAAGATGATCTGTTGGACAGCAGGCTGAGTGTCCCCCCACAATGAGCGTCCCACAAAGAAAAGTGACAAGGAAGACTTCAGCCCAGACTTCAGTGTCTGCAGAGTGGAGAGGGCTCTTCCGTCCTCACCACGGAGGTCAGCTTCAAGTGTCTTCTGCCTTCCTGTGGGAGCAGCCCACAGGAATCTGCCATCCTCCATAGCTGACTTTCTCCTTGTTCTACAGTGATGGAAGGATAATTCGACATCGTCATTAAGTGAATGGAAGCTTTGCTATTATTGCTCTCCATGAAGAAAAAAATCAGCTCAAGCCCTTGTTAGCTTCTGATGGCCCATGTGAGGTGCCAGCCTGTCTTTCTCCTCTGGTTTCCCAGATTCTCTGTGCTGTGGCCATTGTTACCTCTGACTTTTCTGAAAGCAGGTTGAAATGCATTGTGGGGTGAATTTAGTTCCCTTGCCAGCTAATTAACTCTTAAAATAGACCCACCAGCTTTCATTTTCAGGAAAATAATTACTTGTTGAAGTAACACACCTATTTCTAATTCTGTGGCTTATTATTTTAGCTAACTGGAAGGAAAAGGAAAAGGCAAAAAAATAAAAAAAAACCCCATGTCTCTGGCAGGCCAGTTGCAGAAGTATGAGGAGGCCACAGCATCACTTGGGGTGGAAGAGGCAATAGGTAAGCAGGTGGCCCTGAGAGAAAGCCTCCTGGGGACTGTGAATACCTCTTTGTAGCATCCATACTGGCTCTCGAAAGGGGCCAGGGACCGCCATCATCAGTTTCTGAGCACAGGTCCAGGAATTTGCATTTAAATGAACTGAGATGAACCAGCTAACAAAAGTTGGAAACCACCACTTGCTAAGAGTGGCTGCCAGGGGTCACAAATAACACCCTCAATGCCCAACAGAGAATTTATGATGGGAACCCTCATGTACACTGGGGGATCTCACAGTTGGAGAGTGGACTGTGGACTGGTCAGCTCTGACCCAACCCCTCTCTTGTCAAATGTGTCGGTTCATCATCTCTACATTTATTCTGAGCCGCAGAGATTAATAATAGCACCAACTCAGAAACTTAAAGATCGTCTTATAGCCCAAGGGTCCAAGGTTAAGTGACTCCAGAATGGTCTCTCTTCTTGATCAGGCCAGTTGCTCATGTCCCAGATTTAATTTTCTGTCATGTACAGCTTAGCTCATTCTGGTCTCAGCACTGTGGAATTCAGAGAGGTGGAAGACTCAGCAGTCTGCACCCTTGTTATTTCCCACCAAGCCTTCTCTGTAGGTTGGTTCCTTGTGCAGGGTGTGGCACAGGAGAACCTGCAGAGACAAATGAATTCAAATGCAGATTTTATACACAACAGCAGAATCTCCATACCGGCCTCCCAATAATTAGCAAAGGAATCTAATTTGAGCACTGCTGGTGTCTCAGAGCCTTCAGCTGCAGAAGTTCTCACCAGGGTGAGGGAAGCTGGGACAGCATCGAGATGTGCCAGGAGGAATTCCAAGACAGAGGTACGGCACCTCCAAGCCAGCGCCTCCTTGATAAGTCTACTGTGACCAATAGTGATAAACCAAAGTGGGAGGAGAGAAGAGAAACTGAATCGAAGTGGAAGGAGAGAAGAGAAAAAGGGCAGAAGACACATTTCATCATAACATCCCATCATCATCTCCTGGAGGAGACTCTTGATCCTTGAACTCCAGCCTGCCTCCTACGAAAACACTACAGAATTGCAAAGGCAGCAATGACTACAGGGACTACAGGCAACTCGAGGTGTTTTATGGGCCTCTTAACTCCAAAGATGTGTTCTCCCAAAGAAACCCGTGTCTGGCTGAGGGGAACATTGCCTTGTTCACATTCGCGTTTATCACACACCTTATTGTGTTACGCAAGTCCATTTGGGACCATCCCATCTTTCTTTAAAGCCATTCTTTATGTAAAGCCAAACAGTTTCATTGAACAAGCTTTTATCCTAACAAAGATATGGTGGTTCTGTGTGTCCTGAATCTTTCAAAAGAATGACGACGTCACACTGGGGCTCTTCTGACTGTTTTAGCAAACTCAACTCTGCTAATAGAGATTCCCCACAGCAATCCCTCCCATCAGACACCCCATTTGCATTTTAGAGCAATCTTCCCCTTGATTACCAGTTTAAACTGCGTGAGAAGAAGGGAGAATGAAAGAATGTAACTGAATAATCCTTCCCACATAACATGTTAATGAAGCCGGGCTCTTTTCACTTCCCTCTTCATTGGACTGAAACACTGAGCGTCAGAATTGAGATTTATGTTTTGGGAACGAAGCATGAGGGTTTTCCAAAGCACTTGCCAAAATGCTGAAACCAAATGCTTTGCCATGAAAAGCCCATTGTTGCTCTTGTCTAAGTGCCATTCATAGGCAATGAGCAAATCACCACAGGCTGAATACGTTTGGTTCCTGGTGATCAGTGTGTAGAAAGATTGCTGAAATATAAAATGTACACCAGCAACTGATCCGCTGGGAAATTCTGTAGCTCAGTAAAACACATTAAGACATTGTAGTTATTTTAGCAGGGCTGTGTTTCAGGCTGAGAAGCTACTGAATGCAGCAGGCAGGGATAATAGTTGCAATTCAGTGGCATCAACAGGAGGTTTTAACTGGTGTGAGATACCGAGGATCAGTCGGCTGGAGTCCCGCCAACCTCTCCCTTGTCTGAGCGTGTTCCACATTGGAAGTTAGCTTAGGTGGCCCCACGGGAGTCTCCTACCCTCAAAAAATGTCGCTAGCAACAGGGATCTGGGATGTGACACTATGGAAAAAAAGTTTTTTTAATAACAGAATTGTCAAAGCTTTTGTTTGCCGGGTCAGATCAAGATAGAACAGCTGTGGCAATCATGGGTTTCTTAAGAGCTTCGAAGGCTCTGTTACCTTTGAAACAGAGACGCTGGGAGTGGAAGACACAGGAGACAGAGCTGTGATGCAAGAGGCGCCCTGAACTTCTATTTCCCAAACAGGCTGATGTAAGCTCACCCGGGAGTGTTGTTGGGGTCTCCTCCAAAGGGCCTGCACAAAATCTTTGAAAACTCAGACCGAAGTGTGTGGGTCGTATCTGCTGATAGACATGTGCGTGGAACCAGAAATCAGCTGAAGGGCTTTCTGCTGGTGTTTCTATGTCCCTTTTCCCCCCTATGTCTGTGACCCAGGTTCCCTCTGAGGTAGACTTAAAAGTGAAGCCTCTCCAGAGGTTTGTAAGGTTTGGAAGATAGGGCAGACAGGTAAGAAATTTTGGGAAGGAAAGAAGAGGAGGTGAGGAACAGGGATAGCAGTTGAAGCTGAGGGCAAGCAGGAAGCACATATTTTAGGATGTGGAGCTGTACTAACCTTTGTCACTTCTGCCCCAATCCTTCTCTGACCTTCTGCCTTCCTCAGAGCCATGACTTTTGTGTGTGTGGAACTGGGGCCTGAACCCAGGGCTTTCACACTGAGTGACATCCGTAGCCCTTCTTTATTTTTAATTTTGACTCAACATCTCTGTAAACCACCAGAGTTGATCTGGAACTTGCAGTCCACCTGTCTCAGCCTTCTAGAGTGCTGGGATTAGGAGTGTGGGCTAACACACTTGGCTAGAAGCATGTACTTTTATGTGGCTAAGTACTCAGCCATGTAAGAGAGAATTGCAAAGTGGTTTATGCTTGGACACTAAATGAGTTAACAATTTGTAACAAGTACTGGAGACATAAAATTTCTTACCTGGAGGCACAGCACAAACTTGGGACATATGCTGACGTGAGGCTTGAAGTGCTGAGCACCTCTCCATATGGGTTGTTTAGCGAGAACCCTTGGGATTAATATTTCTTCACTATCTTGTTTTTAACACCCCTACTAAGCCCCAAAACATCATTTATTAGCTTCTATTGGAACATTCCAGCCTGCCTGGGGATGCATATTCAATTAACAGTGTGACCAAAGAAAGTGAACTACAAATCTAAATGCCTGTAGAGCCTATTTAAAGCAGAAGGAGAATCCTGGGAAGATGTCGTATTTTCTTGGAATGAGACTGTCCTTTTGACTGAGGTCGAAGAGCCACTATAGACAAAAATTCGTGTCTCCTGAAAGTCCTTGCTCATACTTAGTGGACCACAAGATATGTATCCTGGAGATGTGTGAGATTTGCTCAAATTTGTGAAAAAATTGAGCATGTGGAAGATTGGAAAGAACCAAACTCCTTCCTTGTCGTGTTCATTATGTGTCAAGTTCAGCTGAACATACCTTGGGAAAACTGCAGAGAAGTGAGCTTTGACCCTTGCTGATTCACTTGTCGACTGCTCTGTGGATACTACCAGGGACCCTTAGGCATAACTAGAGAAGTGGGAGCTATAAACAAAAAGTAAATTAAAGGGTCTGTGTTACTTGATCAAAATGGTTTGATGGTAGGTGATCTCAGAAGAAGAAGAGAGGAGGGCCTATGGACTCTGTGTTAGCCTAGTTCAAAACAAAAAGTGGTCTACGGTCAAGTCACTGTGCCAGGGAGAAGTGTTCTCGGGATCTGGTAGAGAATGTGTTCTCAGGGATCTTATTAAGCACATTTCTCAAAACGGTAGTCAATGAAGGGGAGTTAGCTGCTGCTCGGGAAGTCTTCAGCATTTGAGTTGTGGAAAGCAGGAGCCTGGGATGCGGCTGGAGGTCATAAGCCGTACTTACAGGGTGTAATATGGGCACGAAGACATGGATGTGTGGACCCCTGAGAGGGAAAGGCATACTGTTGCAAAATTAGAAATGGGGTCTTCTGATGATTAACTTTTGGGAGATACAGACTAAAGGCACAGAAATTCTATTCAGCAAAATAATAGCAAAAGATTTCCTAAATTTTAGAAAGATAGAGACATCTAAATACAGGAGGCATGTAACTCCAAACACACATGGAAGAAAGGAACCTCCCCATGTCAGAGTTAAAATCTAAAGAGTACAGAGCAACAAATTGATACTGAGAGCTGCACAAGAAAAATGCTCAGTCATTATAAAGGCTAACCAATCTGAGTAACAGCAGACCTCTCACCAGAAACTCTAAGCATCAGAAGGGAATTCAAAAATGTATTTGCAGCTCTGAAAGAAAACAAGTGTCAATCTAGACTACTGTATTCAGGAAAGCTATCCTTCTGAATTGAAGAAGAAATAATGACCTTTCAAGACAGCAGAAACTAAAGGAATTCATGAACCTATACCAGTACCTCAGAAGATACTTAAGGAAACACCACACACAGATGAAGACTAGAATAACAAATGAGTATTAGGAATCAAACATCACCAACATAGCCAATGGCAAGAATTAGCATATACTTTTCAATGATAGCCCTAAATATAAATGGTCTTAATCCTCAATTAAAAGACACAGATTGGCAGACTGGTTCAAAACACATGACCCAACTATGTTGCCTACCAGAAACACACCTCATCAAGTATACCCACAGACTTAAAATAAAAGAAGGGAAAATTCTATTTCTCCTTGTGCTTTTGAAACAAATTTCCCCCATTTCATTTGAATCCATAGGAGCTTGTCCTATGCATTCTACCTAGCAGTCCTAAGTCCCTACCATCTCCAGCAGCATCCCATGAGTACACAGCTTGCTCCTCCCTGCAGCTTCAGAAGTTCTCTAAGTTTTCATTGCATTGATGATGGTGTCTGAAGTGCTCTTCTGAGCCCATGAACTTGTGGGTTGGAGGATAAATGGCCTCTCATGTGAATCTGTATCATTACTGAATCGTATCTTCCACCAAGGAGATGATCAGTTTACTTTGACTCTTTCAAGTATGCTTGGTGCATAGAGTGCCTTTTGTCTGAACACCAGCTAGCTTTACTTCTTGTTAGTTATCTGGTATCTTTCCCCCTACTTTCAGTTATTCTCTCAACAAGCACTTATTAAGTGACTACTATGTGCCAAACAGTGTTCTTCTGAGCACTTGTCCGCAGTATGAACAAAAAGCACACACATCTTTGAGAAACAGCTTGCATTTTAAAGCCTTGTTCTTCTTCCCTCTATTTCCTGGGGCTCTGGTCTATTCTACATGATCTCTTTTCTTTAGAGTCCAATTTCCCTGAATTTGACTCTACCTGTTACCAATATTGGTATATTCCTTATAGCTTTTCTTTTTTCTTTTTCTAAATATTCTTTTTATTTTGAAATTCAAAATGTACAGAAGAGTGTATCAATTATACATTATTTATAAGTATTATAAATTACTATAAGATGAACAGCTATATAATGGCCATCCGAGTCAAGAAATAGAATATTGTTAATGCTCAGGGGCCTTGTAACTGTTCTTTCCTAATTGTAACCACTTAGTCCCTCCTCTGGAGGTAATCAGAGATTATCAGAGATGTTAAACGCTTTTTTACAGTTTTACTCTTAATTCTGTATCTTCAAACAATTTAGTGAGAGTTGATCTTTTTCTATTTTAATCTTTGTATTGTTGGAATGTACAGGATGAGTTCCTGTGAGTCTGGCTTCTTTCAATGTGGCCAGCACTCAGTCAGCTGTTAAGTAGACTTGCAGTTGGTTCAGGCTTGTTACTGGTGAGCAGAGGTGAACATGATAAATGGCAGACACCAGCTGCACTAGCAGAGTCTGATTTTCCAGGTTCAGGGTGGGGCTTGAAAATTTGTGGTGATTACAGTGCTGCTATTATGGGCACTACACCTC
>PVJO010018476.1:0-36629 GCA_004026905.1 Hystrix cristata | reverse complement strand
GGGTTGCTAACTATTCAGCCATGAATGAAGGTAAACTGGGAAGTCAATGATTCCTAATTTGAATGAGTTAATCTTCTTATCTCTCTCCTCTTTAATCAGCTAAGAAATCTTTATTGTTATCACGCAACCCATCTAAATGTTTTCTTAAGATTCCGTTTCGTGTACTCTGATACTGTCATGTTGAAAATCCAACTGCATAATAGCTTAAAAGAAAACTAATACAGAAAAATTTACTACAGTTTTAAGAATATATATATATATATATATACATGATGATTGCCAAAAAAGTGTATGATGCTATGAATCTCACAATTTTTTATCTCCTCTTTGAGTTTGACCTGTCAAATCAGCTCATTTCTATCAAATTGACTCAAACTGATTTTGCTTTATTTCTGTCAAATCAACCCAAAATGATTTTGCTTTATTTCTGTTCAGAGAGATATGAAATAATTTTCAGAAACTCAGTGGACCCTGGACATACATCATCATTTTTGTAAATAAGATGCATATTGATATTCCCACATCTTCTAATGATTTTCTCTTGTTAGTAACTGCTACAGACATCTCATAATCAATGCAAATAAAGGCATCATGATTTCAAACAAGATTTGGTTAATAATTGTTAATTGTATCAAGGTGACAATACATATATCCACAAATACATTTGCATTTATATAAGAATTCAAATGAATAATTATATGTATGCAAATATGAACACATATTTACCCTTATGTGGATGTATGTGAAAGTATGTTATCTAAGTATATATATATATGAACTTCTGTATAAGAAATATATTAATAAACTTTTTGAGTCATAGTAGTAATCAATCAATAAGTTTCTAATAAATATTATCAACACAATGATTAATGACTTTTTAATGACCTCATCATATGCTTAGCCATGCATTCCGTAATTTTATTAAAAACTAACCTTTTAGATATTAAAATGCATTTAATAGACTTAATATCATTTAGATATTAAAACATATTTAGTGTACTGAGATTTTGAGTATACTAAAAAGTTCTCATAATACAGCATTTGCTGAATAAATTAACAGATTAGTAAAAGAAAAAACTAGCTTCCACACAAAATGTTAAAATTCAAGAAAAACAATGTATCGACGCTAATTTTTACTTATTTGAGTCCATACAAAGTGGCTTATTACACCTTTTATTAAACAAAAGTCCAACATATATACAAAGTGAATAGCTCAGTCACATCTACATACCAATTTCTAGGCTCTGGCAACTGTCGGTGCATTCTGGCTTTCTGCCCACTTTAGATTATTTTGAAGCATATCCCAGACATCATAGCATGTTACCCACACACATTTCAGTAGGCATAAACATGAAATTATTAATGATGAAAGAAATGTAAAGTGCTGTGTCTGGAACCAGACTATACAATGAACAAAAATGACTTTTTTTTGTGTGTGCTTTTGCTTCACCACTTAGAGTGTTTCTTTATTGATTCCTCAACATTTGCCTGAAACAAAAACCTATGGTCTCAAAAAGCAGAAGGGGGGTTGGGGATTTAGCTCAGTGATACAGCGCTTGCCTGGCAAGTACAAGGCCCTGAGTTCAATACCCAGCACCAGAAAACAAACAAACAAACAAACAAACAAAAAATCAGAGCCAGAATGATTTATTCCCTCGTAATCCACATATTCAAAGGCAGAATATTTTCCTTATTTTTGACTTTTATTACTACATGTTTATAGTACATTCAGTGTAGGAAACTGGTGCATGTACATAACATTTTTTTAAAATTTTATCTTAACGGTACATTTTAGATGTACATAGTGATAACATTCATCATAGCGGATTTATCTTGGAAGCAGCCCAAATGGCCATCAACAGCAGAATGAATAAAGAAAATGTGGTTTTTTTATACAATGGAGTACTACTCTGCCGTAAAGAATGATAAGCTTGAGATATTCCTAGGTAAATGGATGCATCTTAAGAGTATGCTCTTAAGTGAAATAAATCAGACACACATGTTTAAATACCGCATAGTTTCTCTGGTGTGAGAAACTGAAGTGTATATAAAGACTAAAATGTATTATATTGGGAAAGGGAAGAAAATGTCCAAATGGGAAAGGGAACAAGGGAGGGGGAAAGGAACAGAGGGACAAGAGAAATAAGAAATGGAAGGAAGAAATGGAAACAAAGCTTTTGTAGATACGGAGGGAGGAGGGAGTGAGGGGAGGGGACCGGGAAAAAAAGAAGCAACAAGATATGTCATGTATAACAGCACAGTTTGCAATAACATGTACATAATATTTTAATTCCTTTTTTCTCCTTCTCGCCACTCCCTTTTATTTTGCCAGCATCACATTCATTTATTTATAAGATCTTATAAAGTTAATTTTCATATATACAGATTTTTTAATAACATAGCATAGTTAATTTCTGCACAAATCGAATTGATTTGTAATTATTGTTGATATAGTAAAGTGCCCATCTCATAGCCTGGAGTTTACATTAATGTTATATCCTTAGTAAATTATTTTTCTACCTCTCAAATTGTAAAAGGTCTTTTTTTGTTGTTGTTTTGTTTTGTTTTGTTTTGTTTTTTGGTGCTGAGGATTGAACTCAAGGCCTTGTGCTTGCAAGGCGAGCACTCTAACCACTGAGGTAATATATAAGGTCTTTTAAATATAAAATCCTATAGCTTTCTTCCCAAGTAACTTGTAATCAAATTTACATGATAATTACAACAATCTATGTAGATTGCACATTATCTTTTGCTTTCTGTTCATATAAATGAGTGACCAGTTAATCATCTGCTATTTATTATCTACTCCTAGTTAATTTCATCATTTGTGCCATAGGTAAACCATTCGATTGTGTGTAAAATGTTATAGGTGTAAAACAGAAAGTAATCTTCAAGTGGAGTGACTAATATGAAGGTGTTTCACAAAGGGGTTACTTCTAGGTTTTTCAGTTGTACTAATTTGAATAGATACCACAAAAGTATTACTAAATCCATAGTTCTTGGATGTACAGAAGCAGACAGAGATATTTCTATCTCTGGCTCTATGTATATATCACAACTGCATACTATTCTTCTTTTAAATGTGAAGATTGGCTACAAGTATCTATACAGAAAACATTGTCTTACTACATCAGGCATAATTCCCTGAATTTTGTCCATAAATATTTTAAACTTTTAGATACATACAAAATATTAGACTCAATACTAATATTCAGTAATTTAAAAATAGAAGTGTCTAAATTTTACATTAGAATAATAGCATCAAGTGTGATAAAATTCTAGAACGGGCTACATATAAATATAGAAAAATAAGAATAAAATTACACACATATATATGTATATATAGTTATACAAATTTTACCCATTACTCTCTATTTCATATTTTTTCTGAATTCTGATACAAATAATTAAACCAATTAAACATACCATGTTTTACCCATAGGTGCCCTTAGCATTCAAAATGAAAATCTCATTATAAAAATTGTAAAAAGTAAAATGTTACCACCTTGAGTACTATTTGATTTCGGGGTACACAGAATGACTGCAAAGTATTGGGTCTTCAAGGATAAAAGCAGAGAGACCCTACATATTGATGGCTAGTTGATTCAACACCTGAGCCACACTTATGATCTATTTATCTTTTTAAATTAAAAAGGAGAGACAGAGAAAAATAGAGTGATATTTACAAACCCTTAAAAAAGGTCATGTTTACTGATATTTGTTAGTTATACTTTCAAGATTTATTACAACAATATAAAGTAGACTTTAGAATTTTCAAACTCTGGAATTTCTTTAAGCTATGGAGAGCACTCCCTTCCTGTTCACCACCAGCCTCTGCCCCCAGGAAAGTCAAATGGATTAAAGTGTGGTTCTATTTTTCACTGGAACCTTGTGTTCTTCTAATGTTGATTATTTTATAACTGTTTAATCTTCTTAGAATGTCTTGACACTCAAAGAGAAAGAAAAATAATTTGATTTTAAAAATCTCGATCTTGTCTATTGAATGGAATCATTGGAAATTAATTAAATCAAGTATAATCTTTGAAAAGGTGACCAAAACAATGTCCATCTAAATCAAGGATATTTTGCCAATTTCAAATATGTACCTTATTTTGGGGTGTAAAGACTTAAGTAAAATTCTCATGGTTCAGAAAGGAGTCTGAGGAAAATTAACGTGGACTAATCCACTAAACAAAATGTTTCTGGGGAGAAATTGCATACAGAATGGACTTATACAGATGCACTGTTTACTTGAAGTGTCCCTGAACACCAAACAATTATTGGTAAGCTTAGTTTGCACCACGGATGTGAAGTCATAAGAGAGATGAAGTAATTATCCATGAAGCAACAAAAGAGTATGATATTTGAGAGATTCTTGTAAAAACTGTGCCTCGATGAGGAATGACTCCTTGTCATTCTTTTTTCTCCAATTTTAATGTGGTTTATTAGGCAAATATAGTATATATTTAGTTTTACAACGTGAAGTGTCACATACACAGTGCGGATGATTACTATGGTCGAGCTAATACATATGTCCATCACTTCACATAATTACCTCTATGTTTATGCATTTCTGCGTGGTGAGAATAGTTGAAATCTATTATCTTAGCAAATTTCAAGTGTACATTACTTTGTTATTAACTATAGTCACTGCTTTCAATATTTATTCATCCTGTAACTGAAAGTTGGCAGCTTTTCACAAATAGTCCCCCTTTTGTCTCATCTTCCAGTCCCTGGTAACCACTAATCTATTCTGTTACTGTTCCTGTTATTTCTCAATTTTTTTCTTTATATCTCTGATTTATTTCATTTATCATAATGTCCACAAATTTTATGCATGTTGTTCCAATGTTAATGATTCCTTCTTAAGGTCACTCTACTCTGTGTGTATATACATATATACATGTGTGTATGTGTATTATATTTGCTGTGTCCATCTGTCAGTAGACTCATTATTTCCATATCTTGGTTTCGTAGCTTCAATGAACGCTGGAGTGTCTTTTTTCAGAATGTTTTCTGACTTCTGTCTCTGAGAATTCTACTAAATTTTAATATTAGCATGTTTATTACTATACTAATTGTTATTTGCCTTGATTATATACCCTTATGTCTCATTTTTCCTATTTTTTCACATCTTTCTCTTAAGTCATACTTGCACATTGGAACTTTGTTTCACGTATAGTTAAGAAATTTATCTAAAGCCAAGTTCCACGTGATCTCATTTTTTCTTACGTATATAATCTACTGTAATTATCTTCTAGGAATTTGTAATGACTATTCAGTTTTCTTTTTGCTCTTCATTGAATTCACTGTCTTTCAGTTGTGGACATCTGCAAATTTCTATTGTTCCACAGTGTGTAATATGTCTGATATTAATGCTAAGTATAATGAGAAAAGCTATTTATTTCATTTTTGAGGCTCAATTATTTTGGCATTAATAGCACACTTTACAGTATAATTACACTGAAAAAAATTCCAAAATCTTTATTCCGTAATTCAGGGAGTACACATAACATGATATTTATTGATTCACTCTTCATAGCAAGCCTGTGGAACATATATTATTATTTGCCAGTTTTAGAAGCAAACTACTGAGACTGAGAGAGTTTCACTGACCACACAAGATTAGAGAACTAGAATATGGAAGGGCGGGAACTGACCCCATGAATTTAGAATGCATGATTTTAAGCACGATGAAATGCCTCCTCCATTAAATAAACAACGTTCTAAAGGAGAAAATTATTAAGATGAATTTTCTACTCATGAGTATTTATCAATACTATATCAGTATTATTTTATCAGAACTCTGCTGCCAATTGATGCAAATTACTTCTTCATTATTGTATGAATGTCCAATATCATGTAATGATACTACACACTTAGCAGCTTATAACAACACCTATTTATTAGTTCACATATTATTTGTCAGGGATCCAGGCACAGTTTATATGACTCCTTTGTGAATGATCTCTGAAGCCTGCAATGAAGTACTGTGTGGGCTAGTGCTCATCTGGAGCAGTATATGTCACTTGAGGGATAAGTTGGGGACATATGCTTCCATGTTCTTTCACAATGTTGTCTAAATTCAGCTTGCAATTATAGGAATGACATCTATGTATTTCCTCACTTCCAATTCCTTAGTGCTTCCCTCAATGTTTCCCTTGTGGCCTTCTACAAAGGCAAGTCATAACGTGGATGTTTGCTTCTTCAGGATAAGTATGCTTAAACATAATTTTATCAATGAAAAATAACCCTGGGGTGACATTCCATTCTGTTGCCATATTCTATTGGCTAGAAGCAAATCCCTAAAGCCATAAACCGCAGGAAGTGGGACATCATTGCAAGGAGAGCCAGAAGTGGGACATCATTGCAAGAAGAGTCCCTTCAGAGTCTTCCCATCAAAATCATTAAGGCCATTTTAAACACTAACAGCAAATTCTTTACCTTGGTTTGAATTAAACTTAAGATTAATACTTCTCAAATTTAGTAACTAAGTGTGAAATGAGTAATTTTGACATTCCTCAGAAAGGCAAATATTATAGCCCTTAAATTATATCATAATTATAAATCATCACTGGAAGATTGATCAGATTTCCTCAGTCTTACTTTCCTAAATCTCAAGCAGTGCCCCACCAAGTGATCCAACCAGGATGACTCCTGCTACTCATGGTCTGTTCCGCCAGCTCCCAAGAGGCAAAGCTGAATGGAAAAGGGTTACAGTTCTGTCCTGAAATATTAGAAATAAGAAGCCATAAGTGGAATGTATTTCAGCTTTGATTAGTTTATTGATGGATGCTCAGTGGTTGACTTGTACACAATCGATCTGAGCAGCCTCACAATACTCAGTCTATGCATCTAATTGAGATTTTAGTGAACAACATCTAATGTGTCTCGAAATTTTCCCGTATTGAATTCAAAGTGATTCATAATGCTACTTGAATTACTTTTTAAGATACCCATATTTAACTGTGCCACTATCAACAAGACTATTCTGATTGCTTCAGATTTAACTTTTGGGAACTTTAAAAAAATTATTGTCATTTTAAAATCTCTTACAAGTTAGGGGTAGGAGTTTGAAAGTATCTCATTGGTCCAATGAGATAGAACCAATTTAAAATAAGACGGAACAAATATTTTGTATGAGAGTACACACATAAGAAAGAACAATTTACAAATTCTACTTTTAAATAATTCATTGTCTTTGAAAGGAAATTAGTGCTGGTACATAATATAGAATTCCAGGCAGCTGAAATGGTCCAACAGACCTAAACTGTGCTTACACATGTAATGTTTGATGTGTTATTAAAGACAACACAAGGCGAAAGATCTGCTCTAGGGATGGGGAGGGCCAATTCACTGACCAAAATTACCTGCTGCACGAATGGGCTTTGTGTACCCATATGCTCAATCAAAGGTTGGTAAAACATTTTAAAAATGTGGTAGTTCTTCAGTTGTACAGCCAAAACAGCTTGATAATGACAAATGAAAAGCTCTTATTCTACAAGATGTTTAGGAACTAAAATTTGCTGCTCACTCTGAGGCTTTTAGTTTGTGATTATTTTTGAATATTATAGTAAAATAAAATTTTTAAAAAAAGAAACAATATGAGTTGAGTGTACTTGTGTTCCACTGAGGTTTTATTATCTCAGTAGATCTGTGAAACAAATTTGTTTCGTATAAAGAAAAAGGGGTTTGTGTGTGAGTGTTTATTCTGTGGAATTTTCACTATGGAAAATTGTGTTATTTGCAAATAAGCACAGTTTATGTCTTACTTCTCTCTTTGGATATATCATTTCCTTTCTTGGTAGGCCTGGCTACAATCCTAAGTATAGTGTTCAATAAAATTAACAAGGGACGACATCCTTGTCTTGTTCACTAATTTAGGAATACAGTTTTCAGGCTTCTACTATGAAGTATAATGTTATCTGGGGCTTTTTCAATGTTCTTCTTTATCATGCTGCAGAAGTAGATCTCTACTGCTACTTTTATTGCTGAGTACAACACATTTAGGGAAATGTATTGGATTTTGTCAAATTGTTTTGAAGATCAGGTACATTGTCGTTACCATTCTTTATTCTATGATCATTATACATTATGCCAGCTGATTTTGTGTATTAAGTGATTCTTATATTTCCGAAATAAATGTCATTTCTATTACATGATCTTTTTTATTTTACAGCTTCTTTCAATTTTCTAGCATTCTGATAAAAAGTTTTGAATCTATGTTTATAAATTATATTTTTCTCTAGTTTTCTTGTAATGTATTTGGTAGAGATATTATGGCAAATATTATTGCCCTCAAGTGATGTGCTAGAAAGTCTTCTTCCTGTTCTGTTTTTGAATGAATTTCTGAAAGATTGGTGAAAATTCTCCTTTAAACACTGATATAATTCCTAAGCGAAACTACCTGTTCCTGAATTTTCCTTTTTTATTTTTCTTTTATCCTTTTTTTTTTCAGATTTGTATTTTTCTGAGTAATGTTTGGAGTTCATAACAATTACATTCATTATGGAGAGTTGGTCCAAGTACAGAACAAGTCTTAATTATTCTGACATTTCTTTCCCCCTTCTTCCTCTCCCACCCTTTCTCCATCTCTTGGTTAGTTTTTTTTTTTTTTAATCAGTCATTTACTCACTAATGTTATAAATCTGTATTTTCTATTATCTTCTTAAGTCAGCTGTAGTGGTTGGTTGTTTCTTAGAAATTTGTACATTTTGAAAGGTTATTGTCATTTTGGGGCATGAGTAGTAATGATCTCTCTTTCGTTTCTACTTCTTGAAATTTACGTTTTCTTTCCATTCATTTTTCTCTTGATTGCTCTAAATTTACTCATCTTTCTTGATTTTTACAAACAACCAAGTTTTAACATTCTGTTCCTACCTACTATTTTTCTATTCTCAATTTAACTTATGCTCTAATAGTTTTATTTCCTTCCTTCTGTTTGCTTTGGGCTTAATTGCCTCATGTCTCTAGATACATATAGTGGAAAGGTTAGATTATGAATTTGGTATTTTCTTCTCTTTTAGTATGAATATTTTATTTCCAAATCACTTTCTAAACATTCTTCAGCTATTTGTCGAAAGTTTAAATAATTTCTTTTTATTTCATTCACCTCACAATATTTTGTAATTACTTTTGTTATTTCTTTGTTGACTCATTAGCTGTGAAGAAGAAATTTTTACATATTATGATTTTTCTTCTTTCATAAATTTTTATCAGTTTTGAGTACATAATACTTTACATTATTTCAGAGTTTTTAAATATGCTAAAACCTGTTTTGTGATATAACATACAATGTGAACTATAGAAGGTTGTATTGCACTTGATAAGAGTGTGTATTCTGCTGCCTGTGCCTAGAGTGTCCTATAGATTCCCATCAGGTATATTTGCTATTAAAAATCTTGCATTTTTAGTTCTTAAATTCTGTTTAGTTGGTCATTATTCATTATTACTAACGGAGTACTGCAGTATTCAACAATTTTTGAATTGTCTATTTTGCCCTTTAATTTTTTCTGCTTCAAGCACTTTGGAGTTTTCTTGTTCAATTTATACATTTTTATACTCACTATATCTTCTGCTGGGTTAAAACTTTTCTAACTGCAAAATAGCCTTCTTTGTCTCCAAAGTTTTTCAATACATTCGATAATACTTCACAGCTTATTGAGCTCTTTTTAAATTGTGGTTTTCCTGGTATATCTTTTTTTTTTAATCTTTTATTTTGCCCAATTTTGTCTTTAAAGTTGAAGGTAGACAGCATACGGTTGGATGATGTATGTTACCATTCTGCCATTTTCTCACTTTTCATTAAACAGTTTTAATTATTTATATCATGCAAAACTACTTACAATCTGGAATTTACATTTGACATTTTGCTGCAATTTTGCTATATAGCATATGGATTTTTATTTCTTGATACACTTATTATTGATTTCTGCTACACTGATACACTTTTCAGTTATATCCTTACTAAATTTTATGGGAAGTAACATTAACTTCTTAATTTACGACAGTATCATTGGATTAATACCAACATACCTTCAATAGCAAAAAAACTCTTTCTACCTGTACAGTTCTGTTCTGTTTATGCTATGATTCTATTATATCTTTAGATAATGTATATATACATGCATACACATATCAATACTGCTTCATGCAACTTACTTATAAATCTAAAAGAATTAAAGTAGATTTTAAACCTAAACTCATTTATGATTGTGCCGGACATGGTAGGCACATCTTCAATCCCAGGGAAGCTGAGAGTGGAGAATTCCAAGTTCAAGTCCCACCTCGAGGGTCTAGCACACTCTGTCTCAAAATATAGTAATAATAAAAAAATAATAATAACAAAGAGCCACGGTTATATGTTTGTGGGAAGGCCTTGAAATCCATTTCCAGTACCACTAAAAAAATGATTTGCATCCACATTGTTACTTTACTGGCACTCCATTTTTGTTTGTGAGGATTTGTGTTGCTGCTCTGTATGTTTTCCTTTCATACTGAAGGATCCTCAGGGTTGGGGATTTAGCTCAGTGGTAGAGCGATTGCCTAGCAAGCGCAAGGTCCTGAGTTCAATCTCCAGCACCCCAAAAAAAGCAAAACAAACAGACAAAAAAAAAAAAACATGCTGACGGATACTATTCAGTACTTCTTTTAGATTTGTTTTCAGGAAACAGCTCTCTGGGTTTGGATTTAGCTTGGAATATCTCAATTTCTTCTTCTGTTTTGAAAGACAGTTTCACTATGTTCTGAGTTCTTACTCTATAGTCATTTTATTTCACAATTTGATCTACTGCCTTTTGGACTTTATATTTCTTGATAAGAAATCAGTTGCTATTATTCTTACTGAGCATCTTATATGTCCTGTTATTGAGTTGATTCACTCTGGCTTTCAAGTAAGTCTCTCTCTTTTTCTCTCTTCTTTTTTTTTTTTTCTTTTGACGATTTGATTGTGATGTGTCTATATGAATGAACACCTCTTTGAATTTATACTAGTTGGAGCTTTCTGAGATCCTTTTAGGTGAAAGTTTATAATTTTTATTAAACATAGGCAGTAATTTTCCTTTATATGTGTAAAAATTCTTCCTATTCCTTTCATTCTCTCCTCTCTCCTGGGACTGCCTACTAATAATCATATGTTGGTACATGTAAAAGCATCTCACAGGTTTCTGAGGATCTGTTTATTTTCCTTCATTCTTCTTTTCTGCCCAGATGCTAAGTCTCCATTGACCTATCTTCTATGTCAATGCATCTTCCTTTTGTCTACTCAAATATGCTATTAATCATTTTAATGAGTTTTTCATTTTAATTACTCTACTTCCATTTAGTTCATCAGACAGAGATTCCTTTTGCTATTGCGGTACATTAGAAATAACTAAATGAAGCCTCTATCTAGTGATTCCAACACGGCTTCCTCTGGGACTATCTTTCATTCTTCCTTGTCCTCCAATTTGCTGTTGTTTCTGCTTATTGTGGTTGATGTTTACTTAGTAACATTCAGAACTGAATCTACAAAGAGTATGTTCTTTGTCCAATAGGGCTACCGAAGACTCTGTTTAGTTGCCTTAGTGATCAGCTAAAGACTGAACAGAACATTTCCTTAAGTGACTAAGATTATTAAGTCACCCCCACTCTTTCTAAATCTCTGCGTTCATGTGAGAACATGCTTTAACACCCTAGCAGGCAATGGACCACTCTGCCTTAGCCTTCAATACTTGCTTTTGTCGATTTTCAAAGTGCACTAAAAATAAGAGACGGTCTCTTTCAGGTCGTCAGTAAGCATGTACCCTGCTCCCACATGTATGGCATTCCAGATTCTGGAAATATGTCCACGTGGGGCATATTGTGCCACTCTACCAGCATAAGCTGAAACCCTAAATACTGATGTGACTCTATCTGGACCTAAAAGCTTCAGGAAACAAGACAGGGCTTTAATCTGATGACAGTGGCCATATAAGAAGAGAGAAAAAGCAAAAGAACACAGTGTGAAGGCGATCCACCATCCTGTCTGCAATCCACGAAGACAGAACTTACCAGAAACCGATCAGGATAGCACCCTTTTCTCAAACTTCTAGCCCCAGAACTATAATGAATACATTGCAATTGTGTAAGGCACCCAGAATATGGTATTGTGTCATGGCCACCCAGCTAATACTACAAATACTTCCTCTGCTTTTCCTTTTATGCTTTTCAATTAGCCTATTGATTGGCCCCACTTTCCTCCTTAAATTCCAGCAACTATAATATTAAAACGCTTGCCTTGTAAAAGTTTTTGAATAATGTATAGCAGGAGAATAATGTGAGTCTGATTTATGTCAAATAAATACAATCTCTTCTTGTAGGGAGTTTCCTAGGAACTAAAGCAAAGGTCAAATTACATTTTAAAAATAATTTTAAGGTTGGGGATTTAGTTCAGTGGTTAAAGTGCTTGCTTGGCAAGTACAAGGTCCCGAGTTCTATCCCCAGCACAATAAATAAATAAATAAATAAATAAATAAATAAATAAATAAATAAATAAATAAATAAATAAATAAATCTGGTTTTGAAAGTGCTATAGTTCCATTCTATTCCATTTGGTTCCGGGAACATGTTTATTGTGTAAGTACATTCCTGAGATAAAGAATAGGAATGAAACCAATTATAATGCTGCAAACTCACTTTCATAATCAATATTTACACATTTTTTAAAATAACTGTTGAATACCCCAGCAGTACTGTTGGATAGGTGTATCCCCACGACCCACGACCAAAAAAGACACTAGGATTAGAGTGCAGCCCAGAGGAGTCGCAGGCTCTTAACTGGAGCACAGAGCTGCCATCGGGGTGGAGCCACACAGAGTTATGGGCGCGGCTTCTAGACCACCAGAGACACTTTTTTTTTTTTTTTTGAGACACTCTTTCTGACGCGCAAGGCTTCAAGGGCAGAACCGCTGACCCAGGGCAGGAAATTGGAAATCCTCATGCCAGTTAGGCCAAAAGGTAAGATTTATTTTAACCTACTGTGTCTGGAAGGCAAGAAACACTCATTTCAAGAAAAATAAAAATTCTAATTGTCTAGAAATTCATTTTAAATATTATCGGAGAACGTAAAAACGTATCTGTTTAGTATGACTACAAGTTTCTCTAAAGTTCCTTTTTTTTTATTAGTCGTTCGGATTTGTGGTTCACATTCACAGACCTTATGGGCTAATGGCCTGAAAGGTAATGTTAACATGTGAAATACTTTTTATCCAAAAGATGAAAATAAAAATTATATAACTGCTGCGTTATTATCAAGGTTAGGCATATAAAAAAGTCTCATACAGGGGCTGGGGATTTAGCTCAGTGATTAGAGTGCTTGCCTTGCAAGCACAAGGCCCTGAGTTCAATCCCTGGCACCACAAAAGAAGAAAAAAAAAAGTCTCATACAGAAAAGGAAAAAAAAAAAAATTCAGACTAACTTTCAATTACTCCCTTTTCTCGGTTTTGTTTTGACAGGGTCTTGCTGGGTGGTTCGGGCTGGTCTTGAACTCACAATGTAGTATGCACTGGACTTGAACATGAGGCAATCTCCCACTCCAGCCTCCTGAGCACTGGGATTATAGGCATCTGTCACCACCACCGGCTTCCCTTTTTATTTCTAACAAAATCATAGTACTGTTCACATTCCTCTGGGAGTTATTTCTTTTGAAAAAAAATATTTTGGTGAATGTAGCAAACATGTTAGTGAATAACAATTCACAAAATTATATAACATTCCGTTTATAGTTGTGATAAATTATAATTTATTCTCTGAATATTTATAATCCAATTAGAACAAAAATGACTAAAATATATAGAGATACGTATTTTACTTAATATCTTGTTTACAAATACCCAGTGATTTATTCCGCATGAATTTAGTAAAGTAGAACTATTAGAATAATTTAAGATGAATATTTTAATGTTAAAGGAAGTTGAAAAACTGTAGCGAAGAACAATTCCTATATCATGTCATGAATCAGGGTAGAAAACTTGTGCGGTTGATGTATGTAACAAATTATGACAAATCTGGTGACTAAAAGCAACGCAAATACATTACTCGGCAATTTTGTAGTTTCATAGTCTAAAATGAATCTCACTGAGCTAAAATCTGGATTCAGCAGAGCTAGTATTTTTCTGATGTGGTTTGGAGAGCCCGTTCCTTGCTCTCTCCAACTCGGCGAAGCCGTGCAACTTCCTTGCCCTGTAGCCCCCTCCTCTACCTTCAAGTCAGTATTGCCAGCTGCGATCTTTCTCATGCATTCACTTCTCTGTTTTTCTGTGTTTCTGTTCCACTTTTCAAAAGCCCTGTCATGGCGTTAAACTCTCCTCAACGGCCTATCACATATTCCAGGAATTAGGACATGGATGTCTCTCTCCAGGCAGAGAAGAGTGGTGGTGCTTAGTCCACTGGTCAGTCACATCAACAGTGTTGCCAGCACACTGCCATGGAATGAATCAGATTTTCGCCCTGTCTTTCCATACAAGATTCAACATTCCAGGAGGGAAAGTATAATTAACCCAGGTTGTCATTAGTATCTACCTCTTGGCAAGGTAATGGTGATGTCCTTCTCAGAAATTTTATGATGAATGAGAGAATTCCTTCAAGCAAATCAGGGATCTGCTGGGACAAGTGCAAGAAGCCACTGGAGGGACTGGGGCTTTAGCTCAGTGGTTAGAGTGCTTGTCTGGAAAGCACAAGGCTCTGAGTTCAGTCCCAGGCACACACAGAAACACACACACACACACACACACACACACACACACACACACAAAAGCCATTGGACAATCAATGGCCAATGTAATTAGAAAATTGAAAATAAACTAGCAACAACACAGCATATAGAAATATATAACTTACTCTAGTATCAATTATTACTTTACAAAATGTAATCATTAGCACACTAAATTTTGTTTTATATTTTAGCTAACTGATATATTAGTCTCTTTTCAGTTTGTTAAATAACTCAGCAAACTAAAGCATTATAACATTTTGTAGTAAAGAAATTTGAAGACAATTTTTCATAAATGATTTGAGTGGGAAATGTTATTTTATTTCCCTTTTAATTCCAATAACATACTCAAAAGAATAGAGACTTGGAGAGTAAATTCCTTAGTGAATTTCCCAAGAGCTAATGGTTGATAAAACAATAGTCTATTAAGAGAACAAAAATATTACATGAAAATTCATTTTAGTCATTTAAAGTAAAACTTTAGGTATGATAGTAAAAATCAAAGAGGAAAATTGGAAAATTTACAAATATGCACAAATTAAATGATATACTCCTGAATAAAGGGTCATAGAATAAGTCAAATTGGAAATATGAAAGTATCTCGAGATAAGTGAAAATAGAAATACAATGTACCAAAATGTATGGATACAGAAAAACAGTTTTTGAGAAAGCATTTTATGGGGGCATTTAATGATAAATGCCCCCAAAGAAAAAGATCTCAAGATGCCACATGAAGATAAATTAACTTTGTGCCTCAAAGTGCTAGAAAAGAGTATAAAATCAGAAGGATAGTAATACTAAAGAGTAGTATATAATTCAATGAAATAGAGACTAATCAATTGAAAAATCAATAAAATGGAAAACATTTTTTGACAAGGCAAACACAATTGACAAAAATTTGTCTAGAAAAAAGAAAAAAGAAAAAACTAAAATAAATAAATTTAGAAATGAAAGAAGAGATGTGCCTGATCCCACTGAAATACACAGAATTGTAAGTGACTAAAATTTTTAAAATTATGTATAAATTGGATCAGCTAGAAAAAACAGCTGTGTATTTCAGAAAACTTACAATCTACCTAGTCTTATAAAAAAAAATAAAATAGAAAGTCTGAGTAGACCAAAAATGAGTAATGAAATTGAAACCGATCAAAAACCACTTAAGGAAGGGAGGCCAAGGACTTGTTGTTATCACTAAATTCTAAACATGCAGGGAGTATTTAACACTATTCCTTCTCAAACTCTTCCAAAATTTTACAAGAAGAGAACATTTCTAAACTTATTTTACAAGGCCAACATTACACAGACACTAAAGCCATACTAAAACTCTGTGACCCATCATTAAAACCTCTTTCCTGCCCAGACGTTTGGCTGCCTTCCTCATCGTTTTCAGCCTCAACATCACACTTATCTCTATAATGCTGTCTGGTTTCTCCTGTAGAGTACAGGTCTCCTATTCTCTTCTCTATAAATGGACATTTCCCCAACAGGTTTCTCTTTCTTCTTCCTCCATATTGTCAGGTTTCCACCCTCTTCTTTGCTCAAGGGTAGTCCAGATAAGACACATTTAGTGATTCTCACTTAAATTCATTCCAATCTTCACTTGGGACGGAATTAAATTCACTCGTTATCAATCCATCGAAATCACTCTTAGCAAATCATCAAAACTATATGTGACCAAAACCAGTGGTCAATTATTAGGCAATACAATTAAACACTTGATTTAATTTGCTACCTGTTTATCTTTTCATTGGCCATTTATTGTTGGACTATTTGAGTACTCCTTTCTTGATACTCTTCCTTCCCATCCTCTCCACTCTTCTCTTGCACTCCTTTGCTTTCCATTCATTGGCCCTCTCTATTCCATCTATAGTCATATCTAAGATGATCTCATCTAATGTCACAACTAAATTCCATCAAATGCTCCCCATTTCTAAATGTATATTCTAGTGTACAATTTCCTCTCAAATTGTAGGTCGTGTGAACTGCCACTGTTCACCTTCAAACAATATCTAATATCTCAAGACAGCATTTTCAAAAGAAAACTGAACCCTTGGAAACATTTTGATATGGGCTGTATCCTAAAGATCCATGTACAGAGAGCTCAGTCCCCAGTGCCGGGCTGGTGTGGAAGTGATACGAACTTGAATAGGTGGAACCTAATGGCAAGACATGAGGTCCCTGAGTGCACTACTTCCAGAAGGGATATGTGTAGTTCTTACAGGCCCTCAGTTAGTTCCTCTGAGAACAGGTTGTTATCAAAAGAGCGAGCCTATTTCCCGGACCACTCTCCTTTCCTGTCTCATTATTGATTATTCCACCATAAGCCATCTGCCATTTTGTGATACTAGAAACACTCACCAGACCTGGGAAGACACCAGTGTCATGTTCACAGGTCTCCAAGACTGTCAGCCAAATGAAGTTCTTTTCTTTATATATTTATCAATATTCATCCCACAACCTAAAATGTTAGTTTATTTTCTAGCAACCAACACATGGAAAACACCTTGAAATTAATATTTGTACTCTTTGTATAAGTACTCGGTTCTAGCATTTCATAAGTCTTTCTGAAACCTGTTTTATGAGATGTAACAGGAATAGCTGTTAATTTTGGGTGCCTAATTTTTCATTGACAAATCAAAGTATTAATTCAAACTAAATGCACCTTTTCACACATTCTATAATGTCATTGCCAAAAGCAGGTTAGTGCCTCTTCAATACTCTAGTCGCACACAAAATAAATGGAATTACAGGCTACTTTTTACCATCTAATTACCCACATCTATTGCTTGGTCTCTGAACCAACACTGTGCACTTTTAAAAGTCCTGTATAGTTAAGCAATATAATTTATTGGAGAAGGTTTTTCAAATACCATGGCATCTATGTCTTCAGAATGTAGTACAGTGTGTGTAGCAGCAAGTATAAACAGAACAAACAAATACTGACACTGGAAACAAGCAGCAGCTTGCTAAAAGTTCATGAGAAAATCTATTTTCATAGGTTTCACTGAAGAGAGAAGCAACCTTCCCCAAATCAAAGGCAGTGTCTGATTTCTGGCCTTTCACATATTAATACCTTCCCACGTATTTACGAATCCGCGTTCCAGGTTCCAAACAGACACTCGCAGCAGGTCGTGGTTGCGGGTCACCAGGCTGTCGGAGGTGTTTTTAGACTGCTCATGAGACCATGCTTCGAGTTCAGAAAGACCCCATTGGCCTTCGTAGCACACTGTGTGTGCAAATAGCTTTCTTGTTCAAGCTTCTGAAAAAAACTGTGGCAAAAAAGGTGCCTGCAGATTTGTTTCTAATAAGAAAACTTCCATGCCCTGCCTCATTGGGTATTTCTGATCTAGCTTTACAAGCACTCAGAAGGACGCTGCATAAAGAATCAAACAATCTGCCAGCAATTGTGATGCAAACCCAGGAAACCTCAAAGGCAGATTTCTGGTGAATGTTCTGGTGAAACAGGGACATAACCAGAGATGTGAAATCCAGGTGTGTTGTTTCAAAAGACGCTCTGACACACTGGTTTTGCGTTTAGGGAAGAGGCAAGGAACCAGATCCCCTGGGGTTTTCTGTTTAATGTGTGTGTCTGCCTGTTCCCTGTTCTTCCAGGCACCATGACAGGGTCGTGAGCAGGGTCTGCACCATAAACTCGCCCAGGGGTCCCGGCCCCAGGAAACCCCGGAGGACAGCAGAGACTGAGGCACATGCACGCTGAAGCTCTCCTGCTACAAACTGGAACTTTCCCCTTAGGGGTTCCTAAGTTAAAATAACATTAAATGAGGAAAATGAGAATAGTCTGATCCATGGGACGCTTCCGCACAGGGCAGGACTGAACCATGGGCTCAGTTTTAATAATGGTAAACGAGTGGGGATGAGGCCCTGGGCAAGAAACTGTGGGCAGGTGAAAATCTTCAGTGTATTCCTTCCTACATCAGCATGCCAGTTATTCAACCACATGACTGGGAACCTTCCAGGGTTATCATTCAGATAACCAGCGTGACTTTGAGATTTAGTGTGACTCGCCAAATCGCCAAATTCAAATATCCTGCTCGCAGAAAGACCTACAACAGCTGGTACTGAGGGGCAGCAATGACCTAATACACAGCGATGCATAGAGAGAAAGGTTGGTGGAAATACAAGATGTTATTTTCCTGAAGTTTTAATTAAGTGAATTAAATGAAGTTGCCCATAACCAACAGCAAGGACGCGTATATTCCTACCTTCAACAAGTAGCTGTTAAATGCAAAGTGAGAGAGAAGATTACATAAGAAAAAGGGACTCAATTTTCCAATTAGCTTAAAGGAAAAGACATCATATTTGAGACTCCTTCCCAGTTTGAACTCTCACACACAAACTGAATATCTCTTTTACTGCTCTGATGCCTGTTTTTTGAGATCCTAACACCTTCATTCCAAGAATGATCATTCTTTAACCTGTATGAGACTCCTTCTGGTCTTTCTTCCATATTTACTTTGTCCTTATTTGACTTTAGATTCTCTAACTGGTACTCGTACAGTTATATATAATATGTAAAATACATAAATGACTAATAATGAATACTATTTAAAACATAGATATAAACCATACTTATACATTATATAGTACATATGTAGTATCTACATGATCACAATTTTTTCTTAAACTTTGACCAGGAGGTCAGGGAAACGAAAGGCCTTGGTTCCATTTTGGATAAGGTGTTTTGTAGTTGCCTTGTTTGGGAAAAATTATCTTTACATTTTCTCAACTTCAGACTATTTGCATGTATAACAAAAAGACTGAGAAAGGCGAACGCTTACATTGGTTCCTGATATTAACCTTGTTATTCTATGATGACACTCAGTCTGAGATTGAGGATCCCGGGGATCCAGGGTGGATATGTGAAGATGGCCCTTAAACGGTTTCCACAGATCTGAATCATATTATTACTCTACACTTAGAGAGTGCTAACATTTTTCATTAACTTTTTCATTAATTTCTAATAAAATCCCTGAATGGAGCTTAAGAGAACCATTTTTTGCTTTGTTTTGAAAGAGGATAATTAAAAACAAAATTAATAACTTCAATATTCCACAAAGAGTTCTGTACTTGCCTATTTCATTATGATTCTCTTTTAGATATATAAACAGCACCTTACTGTCTTTAGAAAAAAATACAAATAGGGTCCCCAAACCTCACTTTTATTTTTTTTTTTGCAATGTCAAAGGGTTCAAATATTTTGCATAACCTCTCAAGTGCAGCTTACTGAGGCACTGTAGCATTTTGTTTTGTTTTCAAAATGGGTAACAAATCTCTGAGTCATAAAGCAGGATATAGAGCTTTTTCATAAAATAAACTTCACAAATTTGTTACATTATATATGTGTCTGTGTATTAAGTACCATATTATCCTGAATAACTATTTTATGCTACAGGAGCAAACCTCAAAGTGGCAGTGGATTGTGCTGCATCCCCATCATGGTAGGTTTTGGATTATTCCACAACGTCTTCATTCAAAGACCCACTATTTTAGTGCAAACTCTACATAAAATTTTGTCTCAAATTTCGGAAGAAAAATAAGGATATGGCCAAGTATGCACGGGCCCTTAATATTTCTGCCAACAAAAGTGATAAGCACCTTTGTTCTCACCTCTTATTAGTCAAAACAAGTCAAATGAACATGCTTGAGTAAAATAGGGCCGTGTTATTTACTTAGCCTCTAGGAAAGGATAATGTAATGTGATAAATATTAAAACAGTTTACCTTACAATTTTATCAAACTATCTAATATATTAAGGGATGGTAAAGATTAATGAGCTAAGTAGTTATTTATATATTACTTAGATAAAAGAAGTGATGTCATATTACAAGAAACAGATGTCAAATGATGGAATAAAGATTTCTGAATATCTCTGTATCTATGTAAGTGTTGAGATCACTAGCCCAAAGTGTGTAGTCATGATTTATTTCTTTTTTGTTTTTTTTTGTTTGTTTGCTTGTTTTGGTGCCGGGGATTGAACTCGGGTCCTTGCGCTTACTAGGCAAGCACTCTAACCACTGAGCTAAATCCCCAGCCCCATAGTCATGATTTAGAATTCTCAGATTCTGCAAGTTTATCAAAAGATGATAATAATCAAATAATAATTCATGAAAAATTGGTTACATCTCAGTGAGTACAGCAAGTGTATTGGCTTCTTAATTTTCCATAAATCTTTCCATTCTCTTCTGCGCACGTCTTTGGCAGTGGTAAATCTAAGTCTTAAAATTACACCAACTATGAAAACGAACAAAACGACAGCTTATCAACCACTGCAAAGACCAGGAGGCTTCTGATCTCATCAATAGCTCAATGTCCAAACGAGAATCATCATTCACCATGGCTGGAAGATCTCTGAAAAAACGAAATCTATTCTTAGGGTTGGTCTGTGCAGGCCTGACATGGAGCTTGCTTTCAGCAAAAAAATAAAGAGTCACATAAAGAATATTTGTCAGAAAGAACCCCTGAAAATTGTTTAGCAGTAAAGAAGCCTGAAGCAACAACACTAGTTGAGGATAATAAGAGGTTCACTAAATCCCTTGGAAAGATGAGTCAGAGAAAGACTTGTCAATAATGGGCTTTCAAAAGTCCTGATACGTGCCTAGAAATCTCAAGAGCCACACCAACATTTGGGGTCAGGTCTGTGCCCAGAATGTACCTCAGAAGACCCAACTTTCTCATCTCTGACTGACCTTGATACAGAAATTAATGACTATGTCAGAGTTGTAGAGTTCCTGGTCCACCTTCAACACAGTCCAAAGCACTCAAGGAATTATCTGTCCAATCTCAGGCTGGCCACTAACCTAACAGGGCCGAGATTAGTGTTATGTCAGGGATTAAACATGACAAAGAATACTAACTTTACTTAAATATTCCACAAAAACCAAAAAGAAACAGTAAACATCAAAGCAATCCCAAAGTAGGTTGTTAAATATCTAATCATTTTTCCATCACTGTGACAAAATGTCTAAAATAATCAACATATAAGAAAGGTTAATGTTGGCTCCTGGTTTTGGAGGTTCTACTCCTTAGTCACTTTGTGAAGCTACTGGTTTCGCACTTGTGGGAGTACAGTATATACTGGTGGAATCATGTAGCAGGGAGCAAAGAGAGAAAGTGCAAGGTTCTAATGTCTCCTTCCATGGCATGTCCCTAGTGACCTAACTTGTTTCAACTAGACCCCACTTCTTCAATGTTCCATTACCTTCCATTAGCAGAAAAAAGGCTGTAGATCACACATGGGCTTGTTGGGAACATTTTGTACCCAAACTATAGTAATTTGATTTTCAGAAATGAAACAGTATATTATTTAAAATGTTCAGTTTTCCATTAAAAATTATGATACGCATAAAGAAGCAGAAAGTTATTCCCCATACACAGGAAAAATACTGTCACATCCATACAGTGAAGTTACATTTATCTATCAAACCTGAAGGACCACAACCCTTACAAACCCTATGTGACCTTGACTCATGATACGCTAGGATAGGTCAACGTGGTGTGTCAACAAATACCAGCAGATTTGTAAAGCACAGTTCTGGATGGTCTGTGGATAACTGACATAGGCCAACAAACTGAGGATGGAAGACCCATCCTGGTAGTAGGTGGCAGAAACCAAACGACTTGTAGTCTGGATGGAAAAAAGTGGAAAGATACAGATAGCACTGGACATCTGTCTTCAGTTTCACACCTCTGTTTTCTTCAGCTTTCCAGGAGCCCAACATTCGTTAGCCTTCCAGGGCACACTGACACCAGCAATTCTCCAGTCAGCTTCCAAGCTTTCAACACTGGACCAGAACCTCATTCTCCGTCCTTCTTGTTCTCCACCTTCTCTCTTCTTGGGTTGAGCAGTTACTAGATTCTCAGGCTTTCCGGCATGTAAGTGGCTATTGTGTCCACTCCACCCCTGATTCTGTGTTTAGCTAATAGACAAACTTTCCTAAGTATACATACATGATCTATTGATTCTGCTCCTCTAGAGAATCCTAAGAAATACATCCTGAGATATTAAAAAGGCCATTTTAATTGTTTTATCATTGCTATAATGCATGCCATTATTTTTTAAGTATTAATGCATAGCCAGATTTTATTTATTTATTACATCTTTTTGGCAAAGTTAGTTTTCATTTTAAAGAAAAAAATGTAGTTGAAATCTTAATTAATCATTAAGTTGAAAGCAACTCAGTATTTGTTATTTGAGATATTATAATTTCCCTTCATATTTTCATTCAATCATTTTGACATCTTATGCTAGACATTTTACTCATTAAAAAAGAAATCAGCAAAACCCTAAAATTTTTAAATCACAGCTGCTGCACCCAGAGGTTTTATTCTAAAACACAAAACAAAGCAAGAACATGATCATTATTTAAATAATTTAATATTTAGTAATTTCTCTCCATCTAATACTAAAAATGCTTAAAACACCTCTCTACTGTCAGAAGAAATTTGTATTAGTCTAAGTACAAAAGAAACCTTCCCATGTGCCATATCTTAATGCTGGTTTAGGATGAATAAAAGAGCTGAGTGTAAAAATAATTGTATAATTCAGTGCAAGCTAAGTCATCAAACAGTCACAAATACTTTGTTCACCACATGCCCATCATGGAATCTGGGTCTATACCACAACTCTTCCCTTGCTGAGACCTATTCTGACGGGTGGATAGTGCCTCTTTCAAGTGTTGTTTGCCATGTGCCAGTGGGAAAGATTTATGAATTGTGACTAAATTCATTATGATCTAAGAATCAAGAGAAAAAAGCAAAATAGTTATACGAATTATGAGAAAATACAGTTTAATATGTTAGTAATGATAAGATATTAACTACGTAAATTTGTATTTGCAGAAAATAAGGATTCTACTAAGCAAAAATGCATTTGACTGCTAGGGTAAAATACAAGCTATGAAACAGAAAAATTTACCTCCCCTAGTCTGTTAGCCACATTAAAATATTAAAACCTGAATGAAAATGCAAAGAATGAATAAAGACAGTATTGATTACAAAATAATGAAAATGAACTGAACACACTAAACATTCAATCCTGTTAGTGATCGAATAAATGAACCTCTAAAAAATAATATGAAACAATTTTGTGATCTAAATGGCAGATTAAGACGATTGTTGTTAACACGGTACCACATCCCAGACCTGTTGGCTACATTTTTCTCATGTTGTATCAGTTTGTTTATAATTTTACATTAGTTTGCTTAATGGGAAGGAAATCACTTTTTTAATTGCTATTTCTTTTGTGCCTGGAACAATGTGTTGGGCTTCATGGATATGCCCTTCAGTATATGCTTAGATACATGGAAAACTTGTAAATCCTTTTACAGAGTTTCATTGATCAAGCAGAAGTGTCTATTTGATGGTTCACTTCTCTGGGTGACTTTAACCTTAAAGAATTTCAATGTCATCATTGATGTACATGCAGAATCAGTGTGGCAGTGGAAGATAAGTCAAATACAGTCATAATTTTCTTTATATTACCTTTTTACACAAGTGATACCCATTACTCTTTACATTCTGTTGCCTGAAATATGTCATATTGCAGGATCTTGAAAAATATGGCTACTATTATGATATACTCAATATTAATTGTTTTCCAAATGCAGGCCAGAATGCTCTTCATTGGGTTTTTGAGACTTGTAACACTATTGCAGAATAAGGTGACATCGCTGTTTATGTCACTACCCACTTTCTACTGTTATAAATGCAATACGTAGTTATAAAATACATAATTATTAGGATATTGGATATTAGGATTTCTCATCATTAGAATACATTGTCATTTCTTCAAATATCTTTATATCTTTATCTTTCTTCCTGCTTTTCAGATTTTAATAGCACACGAAACTTATTTTTATCTATTCCTCTTTGTGCTTCTTTTATGCATTTATAAGTATAAATATGGCACATATATTAAAATATACTATATTTTATGATTTATCATGCTGCTTTTATGTTTAATAATGCTAGTTCGCTTGTAAGTGTAAAACAACAAATAAAAATTGAAAATCATGGGCCTGATAGAGTTCAAATAGAGCCAATGAAGACAAGCAGAGAAATTAATCAATTCTACTGACAATATAAAATATATGACAAATTGTAGCATTCACATTTTTTGTTTTCATTTTACTAATCTAAGTACTCCAGCTGTATTTTCAGTCTTAATTTTGTAAGAACTGATTTTGATTTATGCATTGAGGCTGCCTAAGTGGCTTGTGTGGCTTTGTGGCCCTTTCTGATCTCTCATTCCCATTTGATTTGGACTATTAGATAATAGAGATTTTAAAATATTGTAATCCACACCCTGATTTGCTATATAAATCATATGTTAAAAACTTTGGTTATGGCTTCTAGAGTACAATGTGTGATTTATCTGTCCATAGCCTAGTTAAAAATGAGATGAAACTAAAATTTAATTTTATAAACAAAAATGTACCTTTTTGCTGAAATTTTAGAGTAATAGTGTTTTTTCCTCCAACTGTGTCTTTCTACCTTTGATTAAAACCATACAGATTATGATTAGAAGCTAGACATTATTATGGACACTTAACGATAGCTTTATGATTGACTGCGGCGTGATTCTGCCATCTCTTCCCCTGAGCAAAGTCATATGAACATCATGAATCAAGGGCAAAGAAAGAATTCCACGCTGCACACATCTTATGAAACTTTTAAAAATTGCTGATTAAATAGAAACGGGTTTTATGATAGTTTGTTTGCATTAAACTAACCTTTCTTTATTGTCCAACCAATCGACCTTCCTCATCCTTCATGTCAAAGAGCAAATTTACTTGTTGAAACACAGAATAAGAAACGTAGGTGAAAACTTGTATCAGATTTATTAATTTATATAAACATGTCTTTCTTTGTTGTTAAGGGTATTAGTACTGGGGCTGGGGTTTAGCTCAGTGGTTAGAGTGCTGGCCTAGCAAGCGCAAGGCCCTGAGTTTGATCCCTGGCACCAAAAAAAAAAAAAAAAAAAAAAAAAGATATAGAGATTATAGAGATAAATAATTAAGACAAATTATTTATAGTTTTCCATTTCCTTTTCTTATAGAATCAAAGTAAATACTGGAATATCAAATCTCAGAAATTTGAAACTGTATATTTGTTTACACATATTTGTCTCTTTATTTTCAAAAATCAGTTATATGTAGAATCCTCATCCTCTTTTACCCTTAACACAATTATCAATACTTTTATAAGTCTCAGCATATCATTAAGAAAAATGCTTTTTCATTAGTTACATGAGCTTGTAGAAGTATTTTAAGACAGCCATAGATTCTATTTCAAATTGATTTTTGTCAAAACTCACTACACATTTGGTTCACCGCTGAGTAATATACCAGATGGTTTTTTTGTCAGGTTACAAATGACCAAAAAGAAATTAAATATAATTTAGTAGGCAAAATGAAAGAATTGCCACGCCATTCCAAAGATAACCAATGGCTGATGGTGGGTGGGTGCAAAAGATGATGTAGCAAATTCAAGTACATCTGCATTTGTCCAACCTTTAGCTCCAGTGTTACTTCTGATTTGCTAGCCCTGCTTATCTACAGTAAAACCAAGCCCAGCTCAGTATATTTTATCAGAAATACAGAGAAACTACAGCCATAAAGACCTGACATACTTCCAGAGACTTCTACATGTACCACAATTTGAAATCTCTCTAGAGCATGTGGACATGTCTGTATCTCAGATGACCTGCAAGTTTTGCTTCGTCTTTACCAAATATGGTTGTTGAAGTTTTTCTCAGATTATTTAACTTCCTTTTGAATCTTAACTTTTATAGCACTTTCCACCATTTTGTAAGATCTAATTCTTACAATTTTATTTTTACAAAAGTCTTTGTAGTTTTGCTCTACCCCTGAAGCCATGACTTATCAAAGTGGCAGGTAAGTTTTCTCAGCTACTTGAACTTTACAATCAGATTTATTCTCCCCATTGTCCCCGAAAAGTGTTTCTCAATGAGGAATGTAGGAGGGTATCAGCATTTATATTGCTCCTCATGTGGAGTAGGGTTGTATCTAAAGACAATTAACTAATTAACTAATCCTAACAAACACATTTTCAACTTCCCACAATTTATCTTGATAATTCTTTTGCACTATTGTCTCGCATATTGTCAGTTTTGGAGTCTGGTTTACTTCTGCTAGAACATATTGTCAAATTTCCTATATTTTAAGAGTAAATGTTTATTTTTGTGAAATTCTTTTTCAATGAAGATTTCGTATGTTCTTTTAATACAAGTGACTTCTTTTTTGAATACTAAATCACATCACATTTTGTACTCTGAGAGAAGAAATACTAATTTATTTACTAAGCATTAAAATTATTATTAACAATCATGCTGGAACTTTTTATTCTTTCTGGAGTTTATAGAGTTTATAAAACTTTATGAAGCTAGAAAAAGACATTGTTAACTAATATTAATGTAATACTGCATTATTAATGCAACAATTTTCACATGGTCCAGAAAACAAAAATTCAAGCAAAATTAGCATGCCAAAGCAATATTCTGACAAAATTTTCCTACTTGTATGCCACCTGAATTTAATTATGCTTCAGTTTAATTGTTTTAAGCATTAATCTCCATTGCAATAATTTCTTCCTGAAGTATCTGGATTTTATATAATTTATATTTAAAAATTTTACTTGACAAGTGAAAGTAATGATATTTGTGACAACATCATTTCTAGTCTGCTTGGTTTAAAAATATTCAATTTTTTAAAAATAAATTATGCTCAAATATAAATTAAAAAATGTTCCTTTATTAAGAATGAACTTTCAGCTACTCTGGAAGCAATGACATATTAATGCAATATTCTTGTTTCAGAAGATTTATGTTTTTGTCTAAATTTGCCACTGTAAATAACCTACTGTGGTGTGAATGCTTGGGTATATATGTAAACTTTCATTACATTTGGAATTAGATTAAAAATGACTACACTCGAATGTTATAGGAGATTTTAGAAAACCAAATTGATTCTATTAGACTCACTATCATTTATTTAACAAAAGATTCTGGAAAACATAAAAAGCAAGTGGAACAAACATAACTCACATAAGTCATTTAACCTAGTAATAATTCAGAAGAACACTTCTGCAGACCATTAATCACGTGGTAATAATTCACAGGAGTGAGAAGAGCTGGCACGCTCCTGCACACTAATGACTATAGATAATGATAATGTGTTACGTGTTTCAAAAAAGCTAAAAGGCAGGATTTTAAATGTTTTCACTGTAATGAAAAGATTAATGAAGACGTAGATATGTTCACTCTCATTTAAATATTACACAACCATACATGTTTTGAAATATCACATGGTACCCAATTGATATGTCTAATTTGTACTTCTGTTTATATTTGTGAAAAAAAATCAATTAAAAAAAATCATGTTGCCATAATGGGATTTCATTTATTTGGAACAAAATCTTCTAAAGTAACAAACATCTTCAAAGAAATTTGGAAATTACATTTCTTTGTTCATAGGTATGTTAAACAGTTAAGATGTGTAGCAGTATATACACAGATAAATTTTATACTAATTTTCTCTAATGCAAATATTAGGTGTCTGTCTAGAAGAACTTTCAGTTTCCCACACTGTAAACCTCCTAAACATCTTATGCATACAGAGATTGCAGAAAACATGCAGAGATGGCTTCTAAAGCACAGAATTATGAATTAAATCTGAAATTCCTCAGGAAGACAAACTATAAATGGTAAAATTGTGCTGGGCTAAGTCAGAACTTTATACTCAATCCTTCTCATAAGGACAGTTCAACGGTTGTAGAGCACAGCACACAACAAGGTTCTTTTTTTTTTTTTTTTGGTGCTGGGGATCGATACAAGGTATTATTTTTAAATCTCATCATGAACGAAAATAATTATTTTAATGGGGAAAATGGAGTATATTGGTAGTCAATGAGTGAAGGACAATCTGAATGCACTTTGTCCTGCTAGTTGAATAATCTCTAAGGCTGAATGCGGTGCCATAAATGCATGTGAGGTGGTTGTAGTATTCAAAGTATTTCTAGGGTATGTAATAAGTCCGATAAATATCAAAATGCTTCGTGTAGGGAAAAATTTTATTGGTGGACCAGAGCATTCATTCTGATACTGAATGACATAACTAAGTCCTACTGCTTTTGCCTGTATTAGTAATCGTCTACCAGTAGATTTATTCTCATGGGCAAAAATATCTGGCCCATCATAATTTCTAAAAATTACATCTATACCTAATAGGTGAAAGGAGGCTGTACTTGTTAGCTTGATTATAATTATCCCAACCACAGGAAATGTTATGTATTTGTTCTAAAATCTGTTTTTGAGGATATGCTGGGGCTCCACACACTTCAAAATTTCATCATGACTGACAAAAATTACATAAAATATGTGACATTTTGTAGCACATTCCAAAGCACATTTGAAACCGGACTAGTTCCATTAAAATAAGAATTAGTAGGGCCTCATCTGTCTCAGGGAAATACTAACACCAGAAGTTTTACAGGCCAAATTATTCTTACTTTTAGACTTTTTTAAAGAGCTAATATCATTGGGGCTTTAAAATCAAAGCACTATTATATATGACTTCCTTTCTATCCATTTACAACTGTCATTTTTAATTCATTTTTCAATTGCACTTAATTGAGAATAAAATCCAGACCATGATTATCACAAGGGACACATTAATTTTAAAGTTCACTTGTAGAAAATTTGTTTTTAATCACAGAGATTTTTCTTTTTCATCTCTATTTTCATTACAGCGGGTCAAAAGGGCAAGAAGAAATAGTGTGTCCATCTAACATTTATTGATTAAAATGATGTGAATGATTAACTGACTTTCATTAATTATCTAAATGGCTTACACAGTAACCAGAAATAATGGACATTTAAGTATAATATTTCATTGTATGCACATTATAATAACTATGGTGTTTACATTTTGCAAATGCATAATGATGTAAGGTCATATAATTATCATAACCCACATCATATATTTGTTTTAGATGTTTTTAATGTGAAGAATAAAAGTGTTGAAATATTTTCCTAAGGGTGGGAGAGGGGACAACCATAAAGTGAACATATTGAACGATAAATGCCAACTATTTGTATACATTGCATTGAAACCCATCTAAAGCTTCCCAAGACCCTCAAAATAGAGTAAAAAATCCTTATTAGTGACTTCTAGCTCTCAATTCTGTCCAACCAACTTCTTCTTATACCCCTCTTCACATCACTTTGAAGACTTCAGACACATAAGAATTATTTCCCTTCTGCCCTTCTCCACGTTCTTAAGCAATTTAAATTGCTCACCAGCTCTCTTTCCTTTTCCTAGAAAGACTATCTTCATCTCATTAATCCCCCTTTTAGCTCCCTTTTGCCTTGCATAGCTCATACTTCTGTGCTCATTTACCTTAACAACCAGCCCCACCTCAGGGTAGATGTCTTTGGTTACATACTTCTACTCTCCCAGCAAATGGCATATTGACAGAGACATCTTACCAGGGGCGGGGATTCAGATGAGACACATCTTGATTGTAAACACTCTAAATATTATTTTTATAGAATTGAAAGAGCATATGATTTTTCTATTCCTTGTGTAACAAATTTCTATCAAGCAATGAGTTTAAAAAACAACAATGACGACAAAAGAACTCATTCCTTCACAGATCAGGAATGAGATTGAAATGTCCTTCGGTGCTGAAGTCAAGTTAGGAGTGGAATGACTTTCCTTCTGGTGGCTGCCCAGGGGCAGCTGTAGTTTTCCTTTCCAGCTGCTAGAGGCTGCTGGCTCCTCCTGGCTGCAGTTCTGCAGACTCTGCTTCCACAGACAGGACCCTAATTAGCTCAATTAATGCAAACACCATGTGCCATAACGAGAGCTAAGATTAGTAATATCAACAAGATGAAAAATGGGATGCGGAATGGAGTGGGAAGGAAGGAGATAGAGGGAAGGGGATAAAAACAAACAAAGAAACAAATGCACAAACAAATTAAAAGACTGCTGTGGAAATCTAAACAAGCATTTCCAAATAACTCATGGGCTAAAGGAAAAAAAAAAATAGAAAATTCTTACCATGAAAAGATAATGGAAGTACTTCCCACTATTACTTGCCAATTGCAGTAAAATAGTGTTTAGAGGAGAAATTATAACCTGAAATTTTCTTTTACAACGTAAATTTGAAAATTTTTGAGTTATAAAAGAAACAGAATAAACACAAAGATGATGGAAGAAAGATGATAAACAGAAGTACAGTGAGCTAAAAAATAAAGTTATTGTTGAGAGTATAAAAAAGTAAAAAAGAAGAAAGCTTTCTTAGAAAATACTAATAAAAATAAGAATGAATAAGAATATTTATTGACCAATATGACAGAAATTTTGAAATTTTTATGTGAATAAATAAAATTTTGCATGCAAATTTAAGGAGAAAAATATATTATACTGGAAAAAAGGAAGAAATCGTTCAAATGGGAAGGGGAAATAAGGAGGTGGGAGGGGTAAAGGAACAGAGGAACAAGAAAAAAGAGAATAGAAGGAAAAACAGGAAAAAAAACAAGCTTTTGTAAGTAAGGAGGGGAAAAGGGGTTGAAGAGAGGGGAGAGGGATGGGAAAAAAGAAGCAAGGTATATGATGTACAGGTACAAATTCCCTATGATGAATGTTATCTTTATGTATATCTGAAATGCACTACTAAAGTAAAATTTTTTAAAAAAGAAAAAAATAGGAAAACTTGGCATAAAACACTCTAAATTCTTAAGTAGAATGGAAAAAATTCTAAATCATTCAACTTACAATAGACCACAGCAGGAATAAAAAGCCCACTTAGATGGTAGGAATTAGTCATATGTCGAAACATTAAAATAGCAACAAAAATGATGCTCTGAGGAATTTTCAAGAGGTTCTCTCCAATTTTCAGAGGTAAATTAATTGCACTAAAAATACTCCACCTACAGAAGAAAGGTGTAGCTCACTTATAGTGTTTTTTTCCCTCACTTGTAGCATTACATTAGTATTTTGTTTTGAAATCACTTAAAGACTGTGAAAGTATAAAATTATATTTTAACTTTAGTAATAAAAGTAAATATCGTAGGTAGTATCAAACAAAGCTGTATTAATAAATAATAAGGAGGAATCTACTCCAACCAAACTGAATTTACTCCAGTGTGGGTTAAATATGGCTATGAAAGTTAGCCAGCTGTGGTAGCAAGCACTGTATGAGCCTGAGGCAGGATTATTTCCAATTCAACACCAGCCTTGGCAATTTAGTGATATAGTGAGAACCTTCTCCAAATGAAAAACTACAAAAAGTACTAGGGCTGTACCTCAGTGTGAAGGCCCTGGGTTCAATCCCCAGTACTACAAAAAATAATAATTACTATTATTATTTGTATATACAAACATTTATGTTAGTTTATTAATTAAAATATATGATTACTTCAGAAAATGAGGATTAATACACATTCGGTATCTTAGAATACTCTTAATAAGAGAGAGAAGGAAGGTAACTTCCTTATGATAATGAAAAGTACCTCCATGCTTGCATAGCTAATGTCACTACTGCATTGCTATTTAAAATTCCATTTTGAAATTCCATGCTTACAAATAACTAAAAATGTTACCCAAAACCCCCACATTTACCTTCCAAAAATGTTAAAATTTTATGCAACATAAGAAAATAAACAATACCAAGAAACAATCATAAATTCAATGCTCTAACGTGAAAAAATGCATACAATTATTGAAATTTCACCTATTGTTTAAACATCCCCCCCAATCCTAAGAGTCAATCTAAGATCACACATTAGATTTCTGTTTGCTTTTCTTTGGCCTCTTCTATCTTTCAGCAATTTTCTGAGTGAGAAGGAACAAATAAAATTATATTTTAATCTCCCATATCTGCTTCATAAAAAGAAAGACAGAAATTCCTGATAAAAATAATGTTTCATAAATGTGAGCACCAAACCAGTAGTACATTGATATGTGTCAATACAGCAGATTTTAGAAACTGGAAAAATTCAGAGTGAATTTTCAGAGTGACTTTTCAGTTAAATTGCAGCAGAAACTAAATTACCTCCAAAGCAGAGAACCACAGCTTTGCAAGCTGCTTCCTCTGCAGCGTTCCCACCAAAGCCTCACAAAGATCCTGCATATCAGTCATGGTTGGTGTCAAAAAATTGGGAGTTCTCTTAACTTTGGTTCAAAACCCTCCTGTGGATGAAGAGAACAGTAGTAGTGTACTTTACTCTCAAAGAGTTAAAAAGTTGAAAGAAAAACAAAGAAATAAATACACAAAGACAAAGAAGAAAACTGAAATTAATAATGTGTTTCTTTTAAAAGCTCTAATGATTTGCAAATATGTTTCTTCATTTCATTTTATAGAGGATGGAGATTTTTTTAAAAATTAGGACTCAAATTAGACGTTGGTGATATAGCTAGCTAATGGCCTTCCTCAATTACAAAGCTTAGCATAACATCTCTTTTATTTGTTAAAGCCTTTGGCTTTTACAATCTTTTAATTTCCCTGTATCCATGTGCTTATAATTAAAAGAAACACAATATTAGACAGGTTTATTTCACTATACCTTTTGTTGCAAAATTATAATACAGACTTTTTTGCACCTTAGCACCACAATTTAATCAGATTCCTGAACCTTGTGTTTCATCTCCTTTCAAAAATGCTCAGGATTTATTAATAACTCGGGAAAAAATGACTGACGGCTGGATAAATATTACAATTGCCTTGTGCGGTCCCACTACTCCTAAACTCAAGTCTTCAAAGAGAGAAGCTATTCCTTTAGAAAGCTAAGTGAGCAGTGTGGAGAAATTCTTAATTTTCATAAGTTTTTTTTGTTTTGTTTTTTCCCTCTTATACCCCCAATCAGTAGGATGCTTGAGAAAACATTGAAATATATTAAGTACAAATTATGTTAACAAAATCCCTAGGCCCTTTACACATTATAAAAAAGTAGGAATGTTTCCACAAGCAAAAACAAACTAAAAACTAACAGTGTCTTAAACAAGCAAATGTTGTAATTTTCTCACCATAAAAGAATTCTACAGTCAGCAACTCAGGGTTAGTTCAGATGTTCAAATATGTTAAATGGAAAAGATTTTTTTTTCTCTTCAAAGCTTCACCATTTCCAGCACATAGATTTTATCCTACTGACTAACTGCAAGAAGACTCTTTTGCCTTCAGATATTTTATGTTCTGAACAAGAGAAGGGAAAAAGGCTTTAGAGTTGTGTGTTTGGGTGCAAAAATTTTGCAAGAAACCTTCCCCAAAGACTGGCTTCCTTGTAACCAGCCGACTGGGGAATACATCCTCCTCTAGATGAAAGGGGAACCTGAGAGGCTGAGGAGTTTGATCATTTGGGCCCTGTAGAAGAAGGGACGAATGAGTAATCACCTCGATAGCATGCTATTCATATTATTTTTAAATATAAAGATTCACTGTAGGGCTGGGGATTTAGCTCAGTGCTCAGAGTGTTTGCCTTGCAAGCATGAGGCCCTGAGTTCGATTCCCGGTACCAAAAAAAAAAAAAAAAAAAAAAGAGATTCACTGTATATGTTTATCACATCTCGGTCTTCTTGAAGAGATACTTAATATTTTAAATGAACTCTGCTAGTATGGACATGAGTTATCTGTGACATCAGGGGAATTTGCGGAAATAGTGTGAATTATTTGCTTAAAACCAGAACTCAAATCACATGTGTAGGATTTCATGGAATTTTGTTCCTGATTCTTTGCATATAATAAAGCAAAAAATAAAATGGGGAGATTTTTTAGTATGCTTTTACCAATTAAATTCAAGGAAATAAATAAACTTTAAGAAAAAGTTGAGTTAAACTGTCTTTGCAATTTTTCCTAAAATAAATTTGTCTTTTTTATGGCTAAGTAAAATTCCATTGTGTATATATACCATATTTTCTTTATCCATTGATCTGTTGATGGCCATAAAGGCTGCTGCCAAGATTTAACTATTATGTATTGTGCTGCTACAAACATGGCTATGCATGTATCATTATAACATAATGTCTGTAACTCTTTAGGGAAGATACATAGAAAGGGAATAGCTGGCTTGAATAGAATTTCTAGTTTTCATTGTTTGAAGAATCTCTATACCGATTTCAATAGTAATTGTGATAGTTTCCATTCCTACTAATAACATAGAAGGGTTTCATTTTCCCCATACCATTATTTGTTTTCTTTATTTTTTTTAATGATAGGCATATCTGTTGAGTAAAACAAAATCTCAGTGTTGTTTTAATTTGCATTTCTTTTACGGCCAGGAATGCTGAACATTTTTCCAGGTATTTATTGGCCATTTGTACTTCTTCTTCTGAGAGGTGTCCATTCGTGGCCTTTAGTGATTGAGTCTTTATTCTGACAGGTCTAAATATTTTTTAATCTTTTATATGTTCTAGGTATCAATCTTCTTTCTTTCTTTTTTTTTTTTTTTTCCCCCTGTGGTGCTGGGGATAAAGGCAGACACTCTGACCACTGAGCTAAATCCCCAGCCCCCCAAGCTTCTTTCTGATGTGTCATCAGCAAAATTTTTTTTCCCAATCGCACTCTGTTTTTTCCTTCATTGTGCAGAAAATTTTGAACTGGATATAATCTCATTTCTTGATTCTTGTTGTCATTTCTTGTGCAATTTCTTGTTCAGAATGTCTTCGCCTACACCTATGACTTCAAGAGTTTTATGTGTTTTATTTTCCAGCAGGTTAAGTGTTTCTGTTTTAATATTTAGATTTTTGGGCCATCTTAATTTTAGTTTAGTATATGGTGAGAGACACGGGTCTACTTTCAATCTTCTGCATGTGGATAGTCAGTTTTTCCAGCACCATTTCCTCCAGGGTATGTTTTTGTCAGGGGTCATTTCTGAGTCTTTTATCCTGTTCGACTGGTCCACAGGTCTACTTTGTGCCAGTACCATGCTGTTTTTACCACTGTAGGTTTGTGTGGTTTATTTTCCATTAAAAATTCACAAGTTTGCCATGCAAAAGCCACTTAATAGGATGTGGTCCCAAGCATCAATTCTTTGAATTGTTTTCCGCTTAGTCTGAGTTTTATTCATAAATTTTTTTCCAACCCCTATGTCTTCGAGAGTTCTTCCTACATTATTCTCCAGGAGATTTATTGTTTCTGTTTTTATGTTGAGATCTTTGATCCACTTCTATCTTAGTTACTAATAGAGTAGGGCGAAAAATCACAGACTGGGAGAAAATTTTTGCCAGCTGTCCCTCAGACAAAGGTCTAACATCCAGCATATATAAAGAACTCAAAAAGATCAAACCCCCAAATTTAAAGACTCTATCCAAAATGGGCATCTGAAATGAATAAACATTTCTCAGATGAAGAAATAAAAATAGCAAATAAATATATGAAAAAATGTTCAACATCATTAGTCATTCGAGAGATGCAGATCAAAACAACACTAAGATACCATCTCACTCCAGAAAGAATAGCTATTATCAAGAAATCAACCAAAAACAAGTGCTGGAGGGGGTTTTGGGGAAAAAGGAACCCTCCTCCACTGCTGGTGGGAATGTAGACTGGTCCAACCACTGTGGAAATCAGTGTGGAGATTCCTCAGAAAACTACAACTAGAGGTTCCATTTGACCCGGCTATTCCTCTGCTTGGTATCTTCCCAGAAGAATTAGAATCATCATATCACAGTGATATATGCACAACCATCTTCATAGCAGCACAATTTGTAATAGCTAAGTCTTGGAAACAACCTAAATGCCCAACAACTGATGAATGGCTAAAGAAGATGTGGTTTTTTTACACAATGGAGTACTACACCACCATAAAAAAGGATAAACTAGAGTCATTTGTATGTAAATGGATGTTTCTTGAGAACATACTAT
>PVJO010018475.1:0-36609 GCA_004026905.1 Hystrix cristata | reverse complement strand
CCAGAACCTGTCTCCAAATAAGAAAGGAAAAAAAAAAAAAACAATAGGAAAGGGGCTGGGGACATAGCTGACTGGTAAAGCACCCTGGGCTCAATCCCTGGTACCAGAGAGTGGGGGAGAGGGAATGTGAAGTTCTCACCCCCCCACGCCCCACAGCATGGACAAACTTTGAAGTCATCATGCTGTGACCAAGCCAGACGCAAAAGCAGATATTGCCCAATCCCATTTATGTGAGATACTGCACAATCCCATTTATGTGAGGTATTTTAAGGGTCCACAAAGACAGTGAAATACAGGCTATTAAGAGTTGAGCAGAGGGAGAATGTGGATTAGGTTTGTTTGGTGGCCCTGGGGCTTGAACCTACAGCCTTTACACTGAGCTACATCCCCAGCCCTCTTTATATTTTGTTTTTTGTTGTTGTTTTGGGTGCTGGTGATTGAACTCAGGGCCTTGAGCTTACTAGGCAAGTGCTCTGCCACTTGAGCTAATTCCTTATATTTTAATTTGAAACAGTGTTTCCCTAAATTGCCCAAGCTGGGCTCCAACTTGTGATGCCCCTGCTTTGGCCTCCAGAGTGCTGGGATCGCAGGTGCGAACCACATGTGGCTTGAATTAGTGTTTAATTGGTATAGAGTTTCACTTCAGGATGTTGAGAAGTCCTGAAGGTGGACATTGAGGATGATGCCACTTACGGCTTGTTTAAAAGGTAAGTCTTGTGTCTGTTTTAACACAGACCCGCCATAACATTTCCCCAGACACGCACACGGCCCACAGCACATGGAAAGATGCTCCAAGGCTGCTGGTCATTAAGGACACACGCATCAAGATCACAGGGGCCGCTCGCACAGGCCCTGGCTTTATCTAAATGGAAATGACCCAAGAGGCGTGGAGGAGCAGTGCCTGGGAAGGCACAGTGGCTGGGGCAGCCCAGTGGATCCCCGGAGAGTTAAAGCAGGGTCTCCCCTGGGCTGCATGCCCACTCCTCAGTGTATACTGCGTTCGGGGTGAATTAAAACCCTGTCCTCACAGAGATCGCGTGGGGATGGACCTGGCCCAGCCCGGATGAGGGGCGAGGCACTGGCACATCTGTGTGGCCAGCTGACACAGCACCGCACAACACACCCAGGACAAGAAAGAGGACAGTGGCTGCTGCAAACAGGAGGAGGGGGACGGGCCAGCGATGATGGTGTGAGGAGGTTGTGCACAGTGCCAGGTCACCGTGCCCTGAGAGTGTGTGCTTCAGGATGAGTAACTCATGTTACATGAATTCAGCCTCCAGAAGAGGGACGCTGCAGGTGGTGTGGCTGGTAAAGCCCACCAAATGGGAGCTAAGCACCTCTTCTAGGATCAGGAGCAGCACAACACTGGCCTGGGCGAGGGCTGACCCTGCTGCTGCTGCCTGAGGGATGGTTGCGCAGCCATTCTGCAACCTTGTGGCGGTCTGTGTGAGGCCAAGCAGCCTGTCTCACAGCGCTGACCTGCAGGAAGTGAGGACTTAGGTCTACCCAGGAGCCGGGTGGTGCACAGTGGTCCTGGGTGTGAAGGGCAGATGGCCCTGGCCAACGTCAGGACACGCACAGCAGGGCTGGCTCACTCCCGTGCCCCTCTTCAGCTGAAGGTTTCTGCAGTGAACACTGACTTGGTTCTCATGACGTGGCGGAACCAAAACACGGCCAGACGCCGCGGCACAGGAAGCTGCGGAACAGGCGAGCCGGGAACAAGCTGCAGGGCGGGGGGGCTGCATCGGCTGTGGGGGTCCTGCTCCTGACGGTGGGGGCCCCAGAATGGGGCGGAGATGGTGGCCGCAGTGTTGTGTGTGAACTGGACTCAAAGATGGTCAGTAAGCTGGGCGAGGTGTGCACACCTTTCATCCCAGCACTCTGGGAGGCTGAGGCAGGAGAATCAAGTTGGGAGCCAGCCTGGGCAATGTAGCAACTTAAGAGACCCTGCGTCAAGGGGAGGGTTGTGTGGCTCAGTAGTAGGGTTTCCCTGGGTTCAATCCTCAGTACCAGAAATTAAAAATAAAAAATAAATGGTAGAATGCTGGAAATCAGGCTAGCCGTCTCTTCCGGCCTCCACAGAGATGTGCAAACAGGAAATGCTGCCTTGGCCACAGCCCTCCTGACACTTCCTACACTGTCCCTCAAAGCCCTTCTGCTTTTATTAAACCTAGTGTTCAGGGCCTAGGGATGGAGCTCAGGGCAGAAGGCTGGCCTATCACATGTGAGATCCTGGCTTCAAATCCCAGTCCTGGGGGGGGGGATCTAGTGTATATCTCCATTTTGGTGGATGCCACATAAAGCGAAGTTTTAAAATTAATGCCAGAAAGCCAGGTGTGTAGCACATCTGTAACCTTAGCACTGCAGGAGGCTGAAGCAGGAGGATTGCCAAGTTGGAGCCCAGCTTGGAAATCTTTGAGGCCCTGGAAAGGAGGGGAGTGTGACAGGGGGAGGGAGAGGCTGGGGGTATACTGCATTCCCCCCAAAATAAGACTGGGTCTTGTATTGATTTTCATTCCAAAAGACATACTAATGCTTATTTACAGGGGATGTCCTATTTTTCATGCACAGCAATCTACATTTTTTCATGTATAAAAACCTACATTTATTCAAATACAGTCATGTCATCATCTTCAGGAACATCGTTATAACTCTCCAAACCGCAAATTCCAGCTTGAATATTTGCATTTCCCAAGACCCACCAGCCCCAGTCTCTCGTGTCCAGCAGTAGAGCTCTCTCCTTGTCCATGCAGCCTGCTCCTAGCACACAGGCAACACAGTGGTCAGTGATTTTTATCCTGTGAATTTCTCACCCATCACAGCCTCCTGCAGGGTGGGCTTCAGAGTTCCCATTAAATCAAGTGTTAATTGGAGAATTATGTGTCAGGAGTAGAGGCAAAAATGAGTTTTTAAAAAAACGACAGTTAAAAGTGATGGTCATGGTGGGCATGGTGGCTCACACCTGTAATCCTAGCACTTGGGGGGCTGAGGCAGGAGGTCTGCAGTGAGTCTGAGGCCAGCCTGGGTTACATAGCAAGATCCTGTCAAAAAAACACAAAACAACCACAACAAAAGCAAGAATGATGGTCCACACAAAATTGATGAAAAAGTCCAGGGACCAAAATTCAAAAAATGTTTATTTCACCTGAGTGCAGTATGTCCACTACATCACACAAGGCATTGAGTCATGAAGATTCCCATCAGACGCAGCACCTCTGCTCATTACTAGCACTCCTGTTAGCCACGTGCTGTGTCTGTGATCTGATTGCTCATTTGGCAGTAAGTCTTGGGTTCATCTGTGTAAACAGGGGTTTACCTCTCGTCCAAAGGTGCCCACTTGGGTATTTACAAAGACTTCACTACAATCTATATTGTCATTTAAGTATTATTTATTTATATATTAATATTATAAATCAGTATGTCTGTTCTGTTACAATGGACGGACTAAATGCATCCATCTGGCTGACCTTTTTTTTTTTTTTTTTTGTGGTGCTGGGGATCAAACTCAGGCCCTTGTGCTTGCAAGGCAAGCACTCTAATCACTGAGCTAAATCCCCAGCCCCAAAATATTGAGTCTTTCTTTCTTTCTTTCTTTCTTTATTTTTTCTCGGTGCTGGGGATCAAACTCGGGTCCTTGTGCTTGCAAGGCAAGCACTTTAACCACTGAGCTAAATCCCCAGCCCTCTGGCTGACCATCTTAACGGGGGCCTCAATTGGGGAGGGGCTTATATTATGAGCATCCTGAATAAACACAGTAGGGTTTATTTTCTGGTCAGGTCTTATTTTCAGGGAAATATGGTAGCTCAGTGTGAAGGCCCTGGTTTCAATCCCCAGCACCACAAATGAATGACTGACTGAATAGATGAATGAATAAACACCAAAACCACAAAATTACTAACCTGAAATGCATGATACAAAAGTGTGACAGAGATGAGAAAATAAATTGCAAATCAGTGCCTCTTAGAGACACGAAAAAAAACCCTTCATAGGGGCTGGGGATTTAGCTCAGTGATTAGAGTGCTTGCCTTGCAAGCACAAGGCCCTGAGTTCAATCCCTGGCACCACAAAAAAAACAAAAACAAAAACAAAAAAACCCCAAAAAACCAACCCTCATATTATTAGCAAGCAAATCCAGCAGCATTCAGAAATAATAGCCAGGTGTGATGGTGAATGCCTGTAATCACAGCACTCAGGTGGCTGAGGCAGGAGGATTGCTGCAAGTTTGAGGCCAGCCTGGGCTACATAGTGAGCTTGAGGCCAGCCTGGACTACATGGTGAGAGCCTGTCTCAAAAAAAAAGGAATAATGAAGCAATGTGATTTTCACACTAACAGAAGAGATAAACGATAATCTCTTAGGTGCAAAGAAGCCATCTAACAGGGTCAGCCCAAGCCTGAGAATGCCCCCCCCACTTGGCACCCCAGGTCTTTAGTTGTGCTGTAGTGGCTGCCTTGATGTCCTGAATCGATTCAGAACGTTTCCCTTTCACAATCTTTCTGACTTTGTGGAAGCCAGAAGTCAAAGGGTGCCCGATCTGGTAAGGTGGATAAGGACACGCCGTCATGTTTTTATAAGGCCGCGTCTCTGTTGGATGGCTCTCGGCAGCAGCATTCACCATTTTTTTAATCATATCTCATAAAGACACTCATGAAGAAAGACTTCCGGAACTGCTTCAGAAAGCAGCAGGAACAATAGGATAAGTGTGCTCAGAGTGAGAGGGAGGGTTCCGAGGGGTATTCATGGCAATGCAGCTTTTACTGTAGTAAGTTTAAAACATTCACTGTGTATTTTGACCACACTGTGTTCTCCCCCAAGACAGCCACCAGAGACTGAACATGTCCCCAAAGCTCAGTCCCAGTGAAGGTGTGAGGAAGCTCCAGGTGGAGTCTTTTGGGGGGAGGCAGCAGGTATGTACTCCACTTGAAAACCCAATCCACAGTTCAAGTCCATTGATCCAGTGCAGTAACTGGACAGATCTGCAAACCTGTACACACACAGACTTCCACTTCTAAATTATCATAGCAAAAAATACACATGCTTGGGCAACTGAAGTATGTCGTGGTTTATGTCCTTGAGTTTAAAAAAAAACTCAGGCCGCAGGGCCCTCAGTACTGTCTTAAACAGGACATCTCACACCCAGCGGTGCACGTCTCCTCTGGCAGTGAGTGCAGGCGATTCCGCTGCAGTGACATTCGGCAGTGCTGCAGCTCACCAATGCTTTTTGTTTTGGGGTGCTGGGGATAGAATTCGGGGTCTTGCACTTGCTAGGCAAGCACTCTACCGCTGAGCTAAATCCCCAATCCCTCGGCAATGCTTTCGTTTGCAAACAATTTGGTTCACAAACAGAAGTGTTTGGCAAAATTTTGTTTTTGTTTGGAAACTCTGCATCGGGTGACATCTTTCCCACGCAAACACAGACGTGGCCATCTTCTCCAAAATCATTCAACAAATGTATTTTTCTGTGCGTTCTCTGGTTTAGAAAGATACATACTTTGCTCGCTGTCCAGTCCATCTGGAAATGTGAAACTCACACACCACACAAGCCCTGAGATGTGAGAGTCAGACGGTGGGGAAAGAACTGCCCAGCAGCAAGAGCCACCCCGAGACGTCTCTGGTACCTGAGCAAGAACCAGCTGCATAAAGAAAAGACAACACAAACACCTTTGACTGCACAAGGCTGCTGAGGCTAGTGCTGCTGGCCAGAATGGAGGGCTGAGGAGGAGACAAGGTCCACGCAGGGCCGCCGTCCCGCACAGGGCAGGTGCACTGTGTGCCCGACACAGGCATCTGGGCAGCTGGGGCAGGGGCACAGGTGCCGGAGGGAGGCCTACCTGGAGAGCCAACCAGCAGGCGGGGCTTCTAGGATGGTGAAGGATTCCCTGCTACGTCTCCTGGCCCAGGTCCAGGGCCCCACACAGGACGCAGAGGCAGTGCTGCTCCTGCCGTCCAGGCAATGGGTACACACTGGCGCCAGGAGGTGCGGCAACCTGGAGGACACATCAGGGGACAAACCAGAGCCTACGCCACCTTCAGCTGCTGACAGAGCACAGCAGGGCTGCAGAGGTGACCAGGGAGGCTGCCAGCAGACACTGGCTAGTGCTCGTGCCGTGCCGCGCCTCGGCAAGGCCCCGGTGTCACCCAGGCTCTCCGAGCTGAAGGGAGCTGCGGAGCCCCGCGTGCACAGCCCACCTGCCCCGCGCCGGCAGCACACCAAAAGGCCCAGTGTCCATCGTGTCCCTTGCTCGCTGACGTGTCTGTGTGGCCACCCGCCAGGGTAACATTTCCTCCATTAGACTGCACGTGAGGAAAGCACGCCCTGGAAATTGTCAACGAAATCAAGGCTCACCAGCTAAAAGAGACGGGTCTCAGATCGTCACACACCATGGTTCCCCACAGGGTGGCAGGCTGTCACCTCTGCAGCAAGGGAGGACACAGGCAGGGGAACCATGCCCGAAGGTCGCCATCCCTGCTTCTGCTCTCCCTGCAGAGCCAAACGGACAGCCACACGGCTTCTCCTGGAGGTCGGGCAGCCCCACGCCACACAGTGGCAGGAGACCCAGGCCCTGTGTCCTACAGCAACAGGACAGTCCGGGCACACGTGGGCAGGGGAGTCCTGAAAGCTACCGCCCAACCGGATCCTCAGGACAAGGAGAGCAGCGCCTGTCTTCGAGACACATGGCTCCGTTCTTTACAGTGCAGAGTACAACAAAATTAGTCAATTTTATTTAAAAGAAACAGTACAAATAACTGCAAAATTAAATCTTATGATTAAATACACGTAAAGGCAACATGCATCCTTGACATCAAAACGCACAGATGAAGTTAGTCGGTTACGCGACAGTAAGCAAATGGCAGAACTGAGGACTGCTGTGCCGCAGGCTGCAAATGTTTGCAGCCTGAAATCAAAACCATGAAATTAAGCTTCTTTTAAGGGAACTGAAGAAAATTAAATATAAACCTCAAGGTGCACGGACACTGTGGAACCCATAACCTGTTTTCGTTACCAAATCTTTACAAATGGCATGTGCCGTTCATTCACAAAATGTTAGTGTGCAGCTACTTATAAATGCTGGGGAGACGGGGAGAAAGCGGTGGACACGGCAGCCAAGGCATCTCCCCGCACCACGGAAGCCCTGAAGCCAGGCTCTGTGGTGAAGTCCTTTAAATTGAGTGACAATGTCTTTTTAAACTAATTTTCAAAGTCCACGCATTACTTTGTTCCCTACACGTAAGGGGCAAACTCTGCCTGAACTCGGATTTAACCAGGAGACCCAACCATCCCTCCCTCCCAGAACCTGAGGACAGGGCACTGCTTGCAGGGGACACCCAGAGTCCCTGGGCAGAGGCTGCCGGCTCTCACCCACAAGCTGCCCTGCAGCGCGGCCCCTGGGTTTCTGAGGGGCCCCTGGTGGGTGAGGGTGTGGTGGAGCCACTAATGCGTACTCACAGTTGAACTAAAAGGTAGCCGCAGCGGGTAGGCACGAGCTGCCTGAGCCACTGAGCGTGTGTGTGGTGCCTTGATGATTATTCTCTTTAATACGGGAAATGGGAGCCTTTCTCAGGAAGGCAGCCAGCCAGGAATGGCTTCGAGACCCAAGTCCTGAGCAGTCCCTCCAGCCCCCTTTCCCCAAGGGCCCAGGGCACTGGCACCAGCCCCAGGCGTCTGTGGGGCGCTGGGTGGTGGGCACTCATGGCACTCAGGAGCGAAGAAAGTCACAGCTTGTCGTCGGTCATCTCTAGGAACTGTGCGTACACATCCCGGATGCACTCGCCCTTGGGGTTAAACAGGAACTTGTAGTAGCTGCCGTCGGCACAGATGGCTAGGACAGGAGACACCGTGTCAAGCAGAGCTGGACCGAATGGTCTCCCGAGCTGAGCTCCATGCCGCCTGCAGCCGGGCAGCCCCGTCCCAGGAGGCCCACTCACCAATGACTGCATTTGGCTCCGTCCCAAAGGCACAAATGCAGGGCGAGCCCGAGGGGACCTGGAACTTGGAGAAACTCCATTTGGAACTGAAGTATTTTGGAAGGAAGCTAGCTGACGCCAAACTGAGGAGGAGGAGGAAAAGAAAGGAACAGAAAAGACACACAAGTGTTACCTTACAGCCAGAAAGCTGTTAAAAATACTAAAATGTTCTCATAAATAGTTTTGGACTGAACAATTTCTTCAATTCTATTTTTAATCTTTTGCTTTCCAAAAAACTGAAACTATTTTTTTTATTTTATTTTTTTATTTTTTTATTTTAAACCAAGAGCCTGTATTGGTACATTCTACATACATTGGTCACATTCATTACATTTATTCTGTACCTATACATGGTGCATCTTGGTTCTCCTCCTCTTCCCCGCCCCTCCCCTCTCCTCCCTCCCTCCCTATTTATTTCTAGAAACTTCTGTTTTGTTTTTCTTTTTGTTTTTTGGTGCTGGGAATTGAACTTAGGGCCTTGCACTTGCTAGGCAAGCACTCTACCCCTGAGCTCAATCCCCAGCCCCTTGTTTTGGTTTTTTGAGACAGGAGCTCGCTATATCATTCAGGCTGGCCCTGAACTCACTAAGGAGCCCAAGCTAGCCTCAAATTTTCAGTGGTCCTCCTGCCCCAGTCTCCCTGGGATTTAGGCGTGCACTGCCACCCTGGCTAGAAATGATTTATTTATAACACAGGCACTAGCATTAAGGCCTCTCCTGCCAGCATGCCCCCTCATGTCTCTGTGTCAGGTGCCGACTCCAGCCTCGACGTGGGTGCAGTGTGGTAGCCCTGTCACCCAGGCTCCTGCCTCCCAATGGTCCTCCTGAGGCCTACCTGGATTGCTTGTTCCTTTTTGGATCCTCGGCTGCGAAAATGTGCACTGTGCCGTGGTCACTGGACACACAGATGAGGGAGGCATCCTGGTTGAAGTTGATGCTGCAGAGAAAATGAGATGAAGCGTGGGTTCTGTGTGGACCCTAAGAAGAACAGGTGTGACGCGCATAGCATCCCATTCCTTAGCTCCTTGGAGACCTCCACGCCCTGACCCAAGGTGGCACTTTTAAGAAGTGCCCTGTCTGTCATGCCGGTAGCTGCAACTCGGGGCCCTCCTGACTCAGGTGAGGAGGCCAGCATGCCCGGGAGGTGTGTGCTGCCTAGGGCCAGGTCCAGGGGCTGGGCAGGTGCCAGGCCCGTGCGTCCATGTGCTGAGTGTTCGGATGGCAGAGCGGCTTAGTCCTGGTGGGGAGGCTCCAAGCTCTGCCCAGCAGGCTCCAGCACATCAGCACCGCAGACCCGTGGGATGTGTACAGTCCAATCTCAGAACTCACTGGCCAAGAAATTAAGGACCAGCTAGTCCTTAATTAAGGACCATTTTAAGGCTTAAAATGCCACAGAAACATAACCTGGAATGAAGGTACAAGGATAAGTTGACCCCAGCAAAGGATGAGTGCCAAAGCAAGGTGCTGAGTCCGCAGCAGGCAATCATAGCAGTCTGTGATGCATGTGTGGTGGTACTGGGGATTGAACCCAGGCCCTCGTGCATGCCAGGCAAGGGCCCTGAGCTATAACCCCACCCTTTATTTTCTGAGACAGTCTTGCTAATTAAATTGCCTGGGCAAGCTTTGAATTTGCAATCTTCCTGCCTCAGCCTTCAGATTAGGGAAGATCATATGGATGTGCCACCACACCCAGCTTTATACTCTTTTTACTTTTGTGTATGTACCACCATAATATAAAGTAAGAATCAGTAACAATAAAAAAAGCCAAAACCATCTGCCTAACAGCCAGCAGCCCAGCCACACGGCCGTGAAGTCCCACTGCCCGAGCAATAGCACTAGGGTGAGGCCCCGAGTCCTTACCAGTAGATATTGGCTGCTTGAGATCCTCTTCGTAGCTCCTGGATTAAATGCCCTGATGAAGTATCAAATATTCTTATAAGGGTCCCCTTTGAAAAACAGTGAAGTGTTTCATTATCAACGATTCACAGCTCTTCAGTCTCTGAAACGATCTGCATTCACAAACCCACTGGCCCACACACCCTTCCCCAACTCTCCCATCACGAAGAGTCAGCATGGCCCTCCGGAGAGTGGGCTGGCAACTCTTGATCCCACAGGCTGGGCCATGTCAGGACTCGCTCAGTAGGAGATGACGGCCCCAGCTGATGCTGACGCCCGCCCCCCAGCCAGTACCCCAGAACAACACCCAGGCCCTGCTGGCTGCTTTCCTTCCAGGCCCACTCCTGTGCAGATAAAGCCCACCTAAAGTCAAACTTCCACAGGTGGGCAGAACAGCAGTGCCACGATCCTGCTGTAATGGGAGATGTGACAACCGGAGGACTAGACTGTCCCTATCTACCACAGTGACCTCCCACAGAGAAGATTGCCAAGACTCAGGAAGGACTCACAGCTCTATTTTTAACATTGAACACGAAGATTACTTAGTGGCAGAAATGGGAATTGCTATAGCTTTTGTGGAAAGCCATTAACCTCTGTTAAACTTCTATTAAATTAAGAACCTTGTGCCTCTCAGCCCCAGTCCCGGGAAAGCAAGCAGGAGCCTCTCATGGGGACATGGAGGGGACACCCCAGAGATGACTGCCTGATGGCTGTGAAACATTTTACAGATGTCCTGACATCCTGATTAACCTAGAAATCAAAAATGCACTGGACACAGCTAGCGCCCCAACACCACAGCACAGCCCACCCTACAAGTGCGCTTGCAACTGCACACTGTGCAGGCTGTGTGTCTCCTACAGTCCACTACACACTCATCCAGACAACACTGGCAATGTGGCCCAGGGGAGAACAGGCCAGGACTTGGGCTCACTGCCCTGCCTAGCGTCACAACAAAGCACTGTACCGCACATCCCTAGCCTGGAGATGACCAAATGCAACGTGTGGCTTCTATTGAGTGCTTCTGGATCACAGTGGAGTTGCAAAGCCTGTGCAAGACCAGTGACTGTCTGCAAAGAAGTGTGACCAGGTGGGGGGTACAATCTGCAGCAGCTGACTTGGAAGGTTCTAAGGGGGAAAGCAGGAAGTGGAGAGAACACAACCCTGTCCTCATGATGGGGTTCTGTGCTTTACACTAAGAGGCTGCAGGGGGTAAGGAGAGTCTAAGGGTAAAATAAGAAAAAAACCACTGAACAGAGAAGCATCCTGTTCATGATTTTTTTTATTTTTTTTCTGTTCATGATTTATATAAAATTATATTGCTAATCCAACAACATGCTGAAGGGCAGAATCTAACCCTAACCAGTCCTCTGCTTGGCCCGTATCCCTTGAGCTGACTGAAATGGGCTTCAGCAGCGGCTGAGCCACACTGCCCATGCTGCCAGACCACAGTTGTGGGTCCCATTCCTGCCCCACTCACCAGTTTGTAATTCCATACAAACTGAGCCTGGGCTTGCAGGCTTTTTTCTTTTTTTCTTTTGAGACAGGGTCTTGCTATGTAGTTCAGGCTGGCCTCGAACTCACTATGTAGCCCAGGCTGGCCGCCAACTTGGTGTGATCCTCCTGCCTCAGCCTCCCGGGTGCTGGGATTACAGGCGTGTGCCACTATGCCCAACTTGGGCTTGCAGGTTATATGAAAACTGTAGTTAAAACAGTCAGTTTTCTTGCTTAAAAATCTAAACTCACGGGCTGGGGATTTAGCTCAGCGGTTAGAGTGCTTGCCTTGCAAACACAAGGCCCTGAGTTTGATCTCCAGCACCCCCCCCAAAAAAAAATCTAAACTCAGGCTAAAGGAAGTAAAAAGCACCCAGATAAAAATTATCTTACAAAGTAGTTTTCCCCTCAGGCACGCTGAGCAATAACAGGAGCAGCACTGTAAATTATAGGCTACGCTGGCACAGTGAAGAGCCCCCCTGGGGCAGCCGGAGACAGCCCACAGTCACCAGAGTGCCACAACAGGAGCACAGAAACTGAGTGCTGCTGCACTCTGCAGTGCGCCGGGCTGCAAGGCGCTGGTGATGAGCGGATGGCATGTGCGGCCCAGCCCGCTGCCCCAGCCCCGGAGGCTTGCGTGCACCAGGCAGAACACACACTTACTTTCTCGGAGGCAGTCGCGATTCTTGTTCCCTGCAGGTTGAGAGCGATGCAGCTCAGGATGCCCTCATGGGCGGGAATGTCCACGGGGGGCTTCTCGGTACTGGCCAGGTCCACAAGTTGCACATGGCCTGTGTGGGTGCCCGGGAATGCCAGGAGGGAGTTGTTACTATTGGGACACAGCACGCAGAGGCCTGGACAGAGAGAGGAAACTGTCAGCAGCTGACAGCAGGCCAGAGCCCAATTCCTCACACCAAACCCACTTTCTGCACAGTGTGCGTTTATATCAGAATAATGACGTCAATTTAAGACTTCTGATTGTAAAGGGTATCAGGGACAACAAAGTAACCACCCACAAGACTCACAAGTAGAAATGTTTCTTGGACAACTGATTATTGAATAGATTTACATTTTGTCCTTTGTGGCGCCTGCTACTGAGAATGCAATACAAAATTACAAAATAGAAAAACTGCTCCAAGCTGGGTGTGGCAGCACATGCCTGTCATCCCAGCACTTTGTGAGGCTGAGGCAGAAAGATCCCAAGTTCAAGTCCTGCCTGGACAACTTAGCAAGACCGCGTCCCAAAATTAAAAAAAAAAAAGGACTGGAGACATAGTTCAGTAATACAGCACCCCTGGATTCAATCCTCAGCACCCCTCAAATAGAAAAACAACTCCATAAAAAATGGCCTAAGCAAAGCCGGGTGTGGTGGTGCGTACCTGTCATCCCGGCACTCAGGAGGCTGAGATGTAAGGATCACCATGTGGCTGGGGATTTAGCTCAGTGGTTAGAGCGTTTGTCTAGCAAGCACAAGGCCCTGAGTTCAATCCCCAGCACCAAAAAAAAAAAAAGAAGGCTCGCCAAGAGTTCAAGGCCAGCCTGGGCTACACGGTGAGTTCAAGGTTAGCCTGAACTACAGTGAGACCTTGACTCAAAAAACAAACAAGGAGCCTAAGAAACCCCAACTATGCACTTCAGGGTAAATTCAACAAAAGATGCAGGAGACCCCTATATCCCCGGCCCATGGCCATGACCACAAGGCCCAGTGACGGGAGCGTCTCCCTCTGCCAGAGCCGGCACTTATAGCCAACACCTGAGCAGACAAAGCTGCGACGGTACAAGGAAAACAAAGGGTCGGGACAGCCAGAACTTCTGGAAAATAAGACTGGAGGAGTAACATCGCCTAATTTCAAAGCTTACTTGAAGGTCAGGCAATCAGGGCAGAAGGGTACTCCTGACCCAGGACAGAAACCCCAACAACTGGAACAGAACAAAGCGCAACTTGGGAGGTCAGAGTGGAGGAAGCCAGCCTGAGCTGTACAGCAAGGCCCCAGATGGGGAGAACTACAATATCCAGAAAATCTTATTTGATCAAAACAAATGTACTGAAGTAATTCAGGGCAGGAAAAGAAGTCTTTTAAAAAAATAATATCCAGATGGCGGGGGGAAAAAAAAAAAAAAGAACCTGGCCTTTCATCTCACATACAGATAACTACCCTGAAATGGATGAGACTTACACATGATTAGCCTTTGAGAATAAAACAGGAAGTTTGTCAGACAAGCACTCTATCTAGAATACAGGAAAAACTTTAATATCTCATAGTAACACAACCAGCTAATTAAAAAATGGGAGCAGACATAGGCATATGCCTGTGATCCCAGCACTCTGGAAGGCTGAGGCAGGGGGACTGCAAGTTTGAGCCCAGCATGGGTAACTTAGTGAGAACCTATCTCAAAATTATAAAACTAAAAAGGGCTGGAGGTATAGCAAAAAAAAAAAAATCGCAGTACACAAAAGATATGCAGAGCAACAGCACGCAAGAAGGTGCTCACATCTCACATCACCAGTCCTCAGAGAAAGGCACCACAGCAGTTTAGACTCACGTGGTGGGCTGGGCTGCACCATGGCAGTGCTGACGTGGAGCCAAGGGGAACCTGGACCACGAAGTGCCAGCCTCAGTGACAGAGTAACCCACTAATGAGAGTGCTGTGGGGAGGCCATGGGGCGTGGCCTTGCAGGGTGTATTGTTCCTGGCTGCTTCCTCTCTGCTCCTTCCCCTGCTGCCTGGCTGTCCTGAGGTGAGCAGCTTTCCGCTGACACTCTCCATGAGGATGTTTCTGCCTCGCCACAGCCCTGAAAAGCCAAGGAGCTGGTTGCCCCTGGACAGAAGCTTCTAACACTATGAGCCAAAGTCAGCCTTTCCCCCTTCAGGCTGTTTCTCTTGGGTATTTGCTCAAGATGATGATGAAAGCTAACTAAGACACACACTGACCCAAGAAAGATGCCCTCAGTGAGACAGTACCGAGGGAGGCGGGCAGCACAGCACACTGGCGAACCCCCAAGCAGTGGACACAGCCACCTGCACTGTATAAACACAGCTGGGCACAGTAATATACCAATAGTCTCAGCTACTTGGGAGGCTGAGATAGGAGGACCACTAACCCCGAGAGTTTGAGACCAGCCTGAGCAACATAGTAAGACCCACCTCAAACAAAAATGTGAGTTATGTAATTTATATCCCAAGAGAGTTATGGGAAAAGCTCAAAATCTTTAAGAGGATATGAACATGATAAAATGAAAACTGAGTCAGCCTCAGAATCCTCTAATCCAGAAGGAAAGGGAAGGAAGCACTCAGACCAGAGCTCAGCGCTCCAATCCTGTGAATGGCCTGAGAACTTGGCATGTTCTAGGGTCTAGCACGAGCTCCTGTGACTAAAATCATGGGAGACGTGCCTCCCAGGTGTGGTATGAAGTGTGGCCTTAGTGCCACTGCCCAGAACACTGAGCTGGGGCCCAGAAAGCCCAGAAACAGTGGAGGGCAAGAGCCAGCTCTTCCCACCAAGCCCTCCAGGAGCAGAGCACGCCTCTACGAGGTCTGACAACATGCTTAGGACAGGCCTGCAGCCTTGGGGCTGACCCACTGTCACCCACCCCCTGTGGTGCTCACCTTTAGGGTTATAGCAGGTCTCAAAGACGTGCAGCTGGTGGGGATTGTGTGTGAATGTGAACACTTTAATCATGGAGTCCAAAACAACCACAATTCTGCAAAGAAAAGGCGATCAGAGTTCCACTCCACAAAAAGCGAAACATTTTGTGATTTCTGTTCTTTTTGGGGCTTTTTTTGGGCTTCAGACAGGGTCTCACAATGTAGTTCAGGCTGGCCCTGAACTTACAATGTGACCCAAGCTGGCCTTGAACTCGTGTGATCTTCCTGCCTCAGCCTCCTGAGTGCTGGGATCACAGATGTGCCCCACCACACCCGGCCTATGATTTCTGTTCTTATCTTTTTGAAACTCAGAAACATTGGAAACACCACGTACAGAAAGGACTGTTTTAAAATAAGGCCCCATGCAAGAGGCCTTTGGAAGCGAGTCCCAGGTGCAGGCCAGAGCCACATGCTCCAGGGCAATACTGGTGAGCAGCCCCTCAGCCCTGACCCAGGTCAGCCTCAGAGAGCATGTCCCACCTGGAGGAGGAAACAAGTGAAATCCACATGGCAGAGATTATGCCTGCCTGCCTTCCTCAGTACCTGGGGACTGAACCTGGGGCCTTTGCATGAGCTATGTCTCTGGCCTTCGTATATATACATACATAGTTTTTCTTTCTTTTTTTAGGACAGTGTCTCACTATGTAATTCAGTTGGCCTCAAACTGACAGTGATCCTCCTGCCTCAGTCTCCCAGAGTACTGAGATTACAGGTGTACACCACCATGACTGGCTACAAATTATGCTTTCATATTGGTAATTACAAACAGTTCGCAAGCAGGAGACCTTGGATCTGGTGTGAGCCTCTATTACCAAGGAAGAGCCTCAATGGCAAACCTACGCAAGAGTGCTCAGCTCCCGGTCCTCCCACAGCTGACAGCAGTGGCAATCTTAAGTCAGTACAAAGATGCCCTCATAGACGGAGGGCAGACAGAGGGAGAGACAATGGTGTGGCAGGGGTTCCACGCTCCTTCACCTGCTATTTGGAAAAACCCACCCAGACACAGCACCTAGCAATGCCTGGCTGGCACTGAGGCGGGCCCCACGGGACCGCTCCTGAAGGTTGTCCATGTGGCCATACTATGCTCAGGGCCTGGAAGGCTGCCAAGAGCCCCACCTTCCTCCAGCAGCCTTAGATGTTCTGTGTCATGAACTACAGTCACTGACATTTTAACACAGTGTTTCTGAAAATGTTTTTCCTTTAATAGAAAAGCAGGGCCAGTTTTCTGGGAAAGTGAAACACCCCTGACAAGGACACTGAACCCACCTATCTCGCCTCAGCTTCACTGCCTTGACCTCCGTGGAGAACTCAATCTCGATGACTGTCTTCTTCTTGAGGTCGTCCCAGATCATCACTGCAACAGCAGAAGAGTGCACCCGCTGCAGCACACGTGCACATGCACATACACACACACATGCACACGTGTGCATGCACACTCAGGCGTCCCTCCCCAAGAGCCCTCTCTCTCCTGACAGCAGCACCGACCTGCTCCCACCTCTCTCCTCCCTCAGTATGCAGAAGCCTGGCCAAGGTGCCAGGCAACCAACCTGCCCTCCAGGGGTCTTTAGTCTCTGCCAGCCCTTCCTAGCTTGGTGAGTGGATATTATTCAGCACTAAAGAGAATGAGCTATCTAAACACAGAAAGACACAGAAGAAACATAAATGTATACAAGGCAGATCGAAAGATTTGCAAACATTTAAATTTAAAATTACAGTAAAAGACACAGTAATCCCCCTCCCTTCCTCAGTACTGGGGACTGAACCTAGGACCTTCACATCAAGCTACATCCTTAGCCTTTTTTATATTTTGTTTTACTACTCCTCAGTTCGAACATGCTTATCCCATAATTCTTGCCACTTTCCGAAGCAGTTCTGGAAGTCCTCTCTCATGAGTATTTCTACAAGGTGGATGAAAAACACAGCAGAGGGGCTGGGGATTTAGCTCAGTGATTAGAGTGCTTGCCTTGCAAGCACAAGGGCCTGAGTTCGATCCCCGGCACCACAAAAAAAAAAAAAAAAAAAAAAAGAAAAACACAGCAGATGCTGCGGCTGAGAGCCATCCAACTGAAAGGCAGGCTCATGCATAAACACAACACTGTGTCCTCATCCACCTTAACACTGAATCTGGCATCGCATGACTTCTGGCTCTTGCCCAAATGTAAAATGACCATGAAAGGTAAAACATTTTCAGTCAGTTCAGGACATTGAGGCAACCATGACAGTGCAACTAAAGACAGAAAGTGGCAAGAATGATGGAATAAATGTGTTCAAAGTGAGGGAAAGTATTTCGAGGGGGATTAATAGCAATGTATCTTTTACTATAATAAAACACAACACAGCAGAGCTCAGAGGGAGCTCAGAGCGGTACGGCCACTCTGCAGGGCACAAGGACAGCGGATCCACATCCCTCCACACCTGTCAGAATCGACACCCCATACATTCCAAGAGCGTACCCAGATGCAGATCTTGACTTTGGTGAGGGCGTGTCAGTGTGGTGCACTGTCGGACAAGCTACACTTTTGAGGATAAAGTAATTTCTACTACACTGTGAAAGCCTCCAGCTCAGCAGGACCCCAGGATCACAGCTGGGCACCCCTCTTCCAGGGGTCCCTGTGCTGGCAGACGCTCTGTATCTGCATTAAAGCACATGGACAGACCCGGGAGCTGGCAGGACTGCCCAAGGCCAGCATTTCAAAACAGCCCTTTTACTGTTTTACCTGGCAACAATCTCTTGTTTTTATTTTTATTTTTTATTACTGGGGATTGAACCCAGGACCTTCACACTGAGCTACACTGCAAGGCACCATTTTAATTTTTTAATTTAATTTTTTGGCACTGGGGATGGAACTCGGGGCCTTGCGCTTGCTAGGCAAATGCTCTACCACTGAGCCAAATCCCCAACCCCAACTCTTTTTTTTTTTTGGTGGGGGTTGCTGGGGATCAAACTCAGGGCCTTGTGCTTGCTAAGCAAGTGCTCTATCACTTGAGCTAAATCCCTACTCCTTCCCAACTCTAATTTTTTTGAGACAGGGTCTCATTAAATTGCCCAGGTGGGACTCAAGCTTGGAATTCTGCCTCTGCCTCCCAGAATGCTGGGATTCCCATATGCACCACCATGCCCTGCAGTATCTTTCCTTTTCATTTTTTGGGTCCTCATTCCAAAACAAAGGTATCTGTGCTTACGTTACCTGAGTATGCATTCTGTTTCCCATATTAAACTCCACTGAAAACAGTGAGCCAGGGGCCCCAGAGACCCTGGCAAGTCACCCAGGACCCTAGGACTTCCTACAGGACCCCTTTCTTTTGCAGTACTGGATAAAGAACCCAGGGCCTCCTGAATCTAAGTAACATATCCTCCCACTGAGCCACATCCAGCACCACCATCTACTTCTCTCTCCTGTGCCAGGCCTTCGCTACCCCAAAAGGCACGGACTCAGCCAGAACCCTGGTCAAGCACATTGCTCCCAACCCCTCCTGGTCTTCACTCTCTTGCATCCTCCCTGACCACCTTCCTTCCCCACTTTCTCCACCAGCTGCCCACTCTGGATGCCATCACTGTCTATTCCAATGCCACAGTGGTCACTCATGCTATCAAAGGCAGTAGCCTCTCCCCAGCCTCACACTCCTCCAGCCCCCCAGTACTGGAAGATGTGCATGCTTGCTTCTGTCTTTCTACCTTTTCCTGTGAACAGTGGCCCCTGTCCTCATGTCTCTTCATCCTCTCATGTACCATGTGGACCACAGCCTTCCTAATACAGACCAATGGCATCTCTCCTGGGTACATCCTTGCCTGGCATTTGGGGTCTCCAGTCTGTTCTGCCCCCTTCCCACTCAACCGTCCCTGTCTTCCTCAGGTTCTACCCTCCTCCCTGGGTCTTTCCCCTCAAGCCCTCCTCCCTCAGCCAAGAGCTAGCTAAGGTGCATAGCCCACTTGGTGGTTGGGAAAGCTCATTACTTACTCACTTTGCCTTAAAAGGGCTAGACCCCTCAGCCACAGTCCCCGTAACCAACTACAGACAGTACTGCACACCCAAGGCAAGGCTGGCTTCTTGCTCTATGTGGCTACCAGATTAGTGTTCCTCAGTCAGTGCCTCAAGAGGGGAAGGGGGGCCTCCTCACATCATCCTTTACCTGAAGCCCTGACACCAGTCCAGTGTGGCATGCCCCCATTTACCACCCACCAATCTTCCTGGACGCTTTTTCCCAGCACCTCATCCTTTAAACCTCAGAGGACCACAAGAATAGACCATACAAACGCAAACAGCCTACAAAGTTCAGAGACCACCAGAGAAGGGAGGAGATTCTCAATGGTGTGACTACTTTACCTTTGTTGGGAGGGTATTTAGGCTTTTTTCCACCACCAACTAAAGCCAAATAGTTGCAGCGAAATAACATTTCCACATGGCCAACTCCTCCTTCTAAAAATTCTGAAATGATAATTTTAAAAAGACAATTTTAATGTTAATATGTACATTTTACAACTTAAAAATCAAAACATGTGGGGATTGGGATTTAGCTCAGTGGTTAGAGTGCTCATCTCGCAAGCACGAGGCCCTGAGTTCGATCCCCAGCACCAAAAAAAAAAAAAAATCAAAACATGTAACAGCATTTCATTTTCAGTCGACAGTTTCCATCCAACTACCAATAGAAATGAGAATGGTGCCTGGCTATGTAAGTGGCCTTCAGACCCTTATCGGCACCTTGCTGTCATCCACTGGCTTCCCAAGTGCACACCGCACCACACTCAAGAAGCCAATCTACTAAAATGTATGAAATACCTAAATTCATGTTTTGTTGTTGTTGTTTTGGGTGCTAGGGATTGAACTCAGGGCCTTGTGCTTACTAGGCAAGTGCTGTAGCATTGAGCCAAATCCCCAACCCCCTAAATTCATATTTTAAGATGTAGCAAAATCTATACACAGAAAACACACTAAAAGCCTTAACATATACTAAAAGTGGAGCTGCTTCATCACTTTAACTTCCCCTCCACTCACTCTGAAGGATCAGAAATGCTCCAGAGTTAAGCCACAGGGAAGTGCCCTGATCTGGCTGTCCCACAGGACCAGGGAAGACCAGTGCTCTTTGGGGCACTGCCTAGGCCCTGGGAGAAACTCCATGTCCTCCGGTTCCCACAGTGAGCAGGACAGCCTCGACCTTCAGCTCGAGACACTAAAGGCATAGCCAAAGACATGAGGGAAGTGAAGCGTGGAAATCAACCTAGCTGCCTCAGACAGACTCTCACTCCCCAGTCATGGCTGGGTACCATGCTTAGAATTCATGAGCTCTTGCCAGGACAGGGCCCAACCCAAGCCTAGAAAGGACTAAACAGTATATACACAGTGAGAACAACTTCTCCTATAGACAATTTATAGACCTCTGACACAATTCTGGCTTTAACAGGAGGTCCAGATCCAAATGCTTATAATGTCCCTTCCCCTGGTGTCTTAGTTACTTTTCTCTCTTGCTGAGACAAAATACCTGACACCCAAAGTTGAAGGGGGAAAGGTTTATTTGGCTCACAGTTTGTAGAGGTTTCAGTCCACAATTAGCTGGGTCCAAAGCAGGGTGGCAGGGCAGACAGGCAGAAGGCAGCAAGGTAAGCAAAAGGGTAAGCAAGGGAATAGACAAACCTCTTTCTATCCCTTATGTCTTATCCAGGCTACCCCCCTTACAGTGGGTAACATTCCCTTAATCTCAGCACCCTCAATCCTAGTATCACATCCTTGATCTGGGATCAGGATCAAGGATGCTGGCAGAACTATGCCAACCCCATCAGTGAGCTAACTTAGTAATCACACACTCTAGATCACATGATGCTTTGGGGGGACATCTAGACACCGACCATAACACCTGGGCAGCAGAGACTACAAACCTCCAGCCAAAGGGTTTCCTCAACTTACCCAACAACAGGAATGTCAGAGCCATGCAGAGAAGCATGAACTGTAGCCTAAGAAGCCTCCCAATTACCTTTGTTAAAACAAATGCTGGCCCCTCTAATGGGGAAGGACAGTCTCAACAAGTGGGGCTAGGAAAACTGCATGTGCATATGCAGAAGAATGAAGTTGAACCCTACCAAATTAACTCAAGCTGAGCCTGGTGGTGGTGCAGCACCTGGGAGGCTGAAGAAGGAGGAATGCCTCGAGTTTGAGGGCAGCCTGGGCTACAGAGTAAGTTCAAAGCCAGCCTGAACTGCATAGTGAGACCCTGTCTCTAAATAAATTAAAAAAAATAATTAATTAACTCACAGTGGATCAAAGCTCTAAATGTCAGGCCTGAAACTATAAAATTCCTAGGAGGAAACAGAAGTTTCATGACATTGGATTTGGCAATGATTTCTTGGCTATGAACACCAAAAACACAGGCAGTATAAGCAAAAATGGGCAAATAGAACAATATCAAACTTAAGAACTGCACCATTAGACACATCAACAGAGTGAAAAGATAACCCAGTGGTGGCGAACTTATGGCACGTGTGCCACAGAGGGCGCACAGAGCCCTCTCTGTTGGGATGTGAGCCAAGGCACCCCAGCATCAACCCAGCAGCCAACCATCTGATAACAGTGCACACAGGCATGCTCAGAAAGGAGTAGCGGGGTCTGGTGATGGTGTCAAAAGCCGCGACTCATTAGCTGCCACTCATTTGAGCTCTCACATGGCTGGTTAGTGTACTGCCAGACATGTATACATATTTGCTTGGACTGGCTGTGAGTTTCAACACATTTAGTTTTTTTTGGTGGGGGGCTGTGCTGAGGGTCAAACTCAGGGACTTCCACTTGCTAGGCAAGCACTTTACCAGTGAGCTAAAATCTCCAACCTATATTCAGTTTTATTAACACAAGATTTTAGCTTTGAGTTTTCTTATGGAAAAATGAAATTTAATAGCTAAGATTTAGTAAAGAGATGTTCTAATTAAGAGACTGTGACTCTTAATGTCGTGCTGTCCCCCTGGCATATTTGAATCTGCAGCATCGCATTGAGTTGTTTGTGAAGAATTATGAGAACAAGAGCAAAGATACAGATATTTGGCTGGATGCACTGTGATTTTAGCAGAAGACCCAATCAAGGTAGGAAATGCACTCAGATACCTTCTTCAGAGCAGGCCAAAAGCTGGTGGTCAGTGGAACATTGTTCCTTTGTGCTGGTGGTCAAATTCAAGGGGAACCCCAGCTGGGAAAATCACTGCTATAGATTGCTGATGCAGGGACTATCCAATTCTTTAGTATTTATTAACTACTACTATTAACTAAATATTAACTAATAGTGTCAGCTATTTTTGCTATATGGATGGATTTATATTGAGGGCTTCATTTTTTAAAATTTTGTGTTTTTGTAGACTACAAGTCTTGAACACCAAAAAATTGCTACAGCACAAAAAGCAAAACTGAAAACAGATAGAGGAAATCACTCCAAGAGGCCCAAGACAGTCATTTGGAGTGACTGAACACAGTGGGAAAGCATTATGTATTCTGTGTCATGGAAGTGGTGTGTGTCGCAAATCCAGTGTCAGATGGCACTTTGACTCCAACTATGAAAGTGTTGCTGAACTTAGTGAAACTGAAAGTTTCTTGAATGGAAATCGAGGAAACACCATTTCCAGTATCTTAGTTTTTGCAACTATCTTTCTAAAACAAATCACCTGACAGCTGACAGCTTTCAAATTTCACTGTGCATAGCAAAACACAGTAAGCCCCTCGCCTCTCTCTGATGGGGATTTTATCAAAATGGCCATGTTGTCTGGGAGTAATTCCCCTTTTCACGATTTCCCAAACAAGGATAAAATTATGCAACATATCTCTGAGATGCCACTTAGCAGAAATATGTTAAAGATTGAGTCCTGTGCATGGCAAGTGATGTTAGTCAGCAGCTCAGCACTGACTTATAAAAAGCAGCCTGTTACTCCATGTGCTTGGATGAAAGGACAGATACAGTCATGCAAGGCTAGCAGTAATTTTGCGTTATGCTGTTTTGGTGACATCATTAGAGAGCAGGTGAAACTGGTGTCTATGCCTGGAAGAACACAGGGGATAGATATCTACAATGCTGTGATGGAGGCTTTTTTGTCACAAGACATAAGACCAGAAAAAGTGGTTTCAATGACTAGTGACAGGGCACCTTGCATGATGGGGGTAATATCTGGTTTCATACAGTTCTTCGTTAGAGATGCAAAACAGCCAGTCATTCAGTTTCACTGCACAGTAATACCTTGGCTCACAAATGCTTCTGTTCACAAACTGTTCACTGGGTGACAAACACAACCATCTTTCCCACACAAATACAAACACAGCCATCTTCCCCAAAATTGTAAAACAAATTAAGTTTGTAAACCAAGGTACCACTGTATTATACACCAGGAAGCTCTTTGTGCCAGACAAAGCAGCAAAAAATTAGACAACGTTCTCAAAGATGTCACAAAAATGGAGAATTACATCATGGCTCATGCTCTTAATTTTTGACAGTTTCAAAGCACTTCTTGATGAGGTTCAGGTACAGTATAATACTTTACTTATTTACAATAATGCCTTGTGGCTGAGCAGAGAACAAGTCCTGGAGATATGTAGCCCGCTTGGATGAAATTAGGCTGTTTATGAATGAAAAAGGGCAAGAATATCCATAGCTCACTGATATAGCTTGACTTAACAACTTCATGTTTTTTAGATTTTATACTACACTTCAATGTACTGAACAAAAAACTACAAAGTGTAGAGAAAACAGCAAAAAGAATGTTTTGTGATATCAAAACATCTAAGAGAAAACTTGGTTTTTGAAAAAGACCTTGAAAGTAGGCAGCTGAAATCTAAAAATGCATTAGAAAATTCTACATTTGCAGACAATCCTACAAGCCATCAGGAAATCCACAAGGAATTTTCTAGCATTATAGTAGCTGCAAAGGAGAATTTTAGTAACAGATCTTTACCATTCATAAGATGGAGACAACTCTGTGTTTTCTTACTTGTCCAGATAATGCTAAATTTGAAGAACTTGATCTTTCCTGCTCACACTGGTTAGATTCTGGAAATTTAGAAATGGAGCTATTGGAATTTCAAGAAAGCTCTATCTGGAGAAATAAATTCTATGACCTGTGTGCAACACTTGAGAGGATAGAGTGTGAAGGGATGACAAAGAACAGCATAGTTGGTAGTTCTGAAAATAAAATGCTTGAAGTGTGGAATTCTCTGCCAAATAATTTTAAGTCAATATAGCACTTGGGATTGCCTTTCTAACTCTGTTTGGATCATCTTATGCTTGTAAGCAGCTGTTTTCATCTTCGAATTATATGAAATGTGACACAAGAAACAGATTAACAGATGACCTGAGTGCTGCATGTGTTGCTCTCAAACTAACGAAGAATGAGCCAAGGTTGGACAATCAGCATGGATACAACAGCAAAGATCACATTAACTATGCAAAAGCAAATGCAAACTTTTACCTTTCAATAAAAAACTTTCTGTATTGCAGAAAGCTCTGTTATTGTGTTTTAAGACAAAAAAAATTAATGTATGAGTTGTTTTCTTCTAAACTAAAACCTCAGTATTCAGGTTTAAATATAGTGTTGGCACTTTGTGATAAATAAGTGGGTTCTGAGTGGCAGTTTGGGCACTCTCCTCTAAAAGGTTCACCATCATTGAGATGATCTACGGAGTGGGAGAAAATACTTGCCAATCATTTAGCTAGTAAGAGGTTAATATCCAGAACACAAGATGAACTCTTACAACTCAACGACAAAAAAATCAATCTGATTATTTAAAAATTGGCAAAGGACTTAAACAAACATTCCTCCAATGATTTACAAATAGCCAACAAGCACAGAGAAGATGCTCAATCAGTAGCTAACACAGGAATGCACAGCAAAACCAAAGGCGATCCCTCCTCACACCATTAGCATGTTGACTATCAAAAAAACAGGACCTAACAAGTGCTGGTGACAATGTGAAGAAATCCAGAACCTCATCCTGTGTCTTGTGTACATGCTGTGGAAAATGGTAAAACATATCTTCAAAAACTTACAGAAAGAACTACCCTAAGATCCAATAATCCTGCTTCTGAGTGTATATCCAAAAGAACTGAGAGCAGGATATCAAAGATTCACTTGTCTACCCAGTTTCTCAACAGCATTATTCATAAACATGAAGGTGCAGGGACAACTCAAGTGTCTGGTTAAGGTTGAATAAGCAAAATGTAGTACAACAGAATAGTATTCAGCTTTACATAGGAAAAAAAAAGGTTGATACCTGCTACAACATAGATGAACCTCAAGGACTTTAGGCTAAGTGAAATAATCCAGTCACAAAAAGACAAACAGTGTAAACTGCCATATATGAAGTCTCCAAAGTAAATTCAGCTGGGTGTGGTGGCACACACCTGTAATCCCAGCACTCACGAGGTTGAGGCAGGAAGATTGCCATGAGTTCGAGGTCAGCCTGGGCTACATAATGAGTTCGAGGCCGGCCAGGACTAGACTACATAGCAAGACCCTGTCTCAAAAAACAAACAAACTCAGGGACAGACAGAATGGTAAACCAGGCACCCAGACGTGTAATCCCAGCACTCTGGGAAGCCAAGGCTGAAGGATCCAAATTAGAGAGCAGCCTGTGCAATTTAGCAAAATCCTGTTTCAAAATAAATTTAAAAAGGGCTGGGAATGTAGCTCAGTGGGAATTGTGAAGGCCGTGAGTTTAATCCCCTGGTGTTAACCAGATGCTGGAGAAGGAGAACAGGGAATTGTTCAGTGAGTTTATGATACAGTTTTGGTCTTGCAAGATGAAAAAATTGGAGAGATCTGTTTTTAAATAACGTGAATATAACTAACATCTCTGATCTGTACACTTGAAAATGGTTAAGATGTTAAATTTTATGATTTTTATCACAATCCAGAAAATAAATGTCACTGCTAGAGAAATGTGTGCCTTCAGGGCATCAGAAGTGTAACCATTTCCTCAAGGCAGGTTCAATCTGAGAAGAACGTCAAGAACTAACTAGTGTATCCTTGAGATACTGTTCAAATGGAGAACTCTCCTATGAATAATTCCACGTGAGTTTAAACGTACTCCTTATTAATGTTCAACTTGTCAGGCTAGTCTGTTCAAATCCCAAAAGCACTAAGACACTTGGTCTCTTAGCCAGACATGACTCTGGCTACTAGTGAAACACAGAGCTGTCAACAGATGCAAAACCTCTGAAGTGTGACTCAGATATGGAGAACTAATTAGACTACCTCAAAAAAAGCCAAAAAAAAAAAAAAATCCCAGAACTGAAGTACTTCCATGAAGATAGAATATTATTCAGCCTTAGAGAAGAAAAAATGTTGATCTTTGCTAAAAGCCAGTTAAATTCTGTTTAAAAGAATTTAATGCTTTAATTTAAACAATATAGGATATGATTTTCTCTAAGCCTCTAACAACAAAAAAAGTATTTTACAAAAGATGTAAACATTTTAGCTTTCTGCCTATTTCTGTCTGATGGTATTTACTTATTTATTTAGAGGCAGGGTCTCGCTATATAGTTCAGGGTGACCCTGAACTTACTAAGTGGCCAAGGCTGGCCTTGAACTCATGGCGATCCTCCTGCCTCAGCCTCCTGAGCGGTGGGATTACAGGCATGCACCACCATGCTCTGCCTATGTCTAATGCAATTTAGAAAAATATCAATGTCAAATAACAAAGACTTGAGAGTTAAGAAGCCAGGTGTGGTGGCTCATGCCTGTAATTCCAGCTATTCCAGAGGCTGAGGTAGGAGGGTCCTGAGGATTAAAACATGGAGCTGTGATTCAAGGATGAACTGCACATGTGTGAGGCTCTGGGTTCAAGCCCCAGCACCAAAACAAACTAACCCAAACCAGGCAGAAACACCTACATGGTCTTAGGCTTTAACTGTGGAAAGAAAAGAAGATTTTTAGGACTAAGTGGAGAGTCAGAGAAAAGGGAGGTGTGACTCCTCCTAAGGAGCCCAAGGAGGAAGAGGCTGCTTACAGAGCAGCTGGGCTCCAAGTTCAGAGCTGAAACTGTGATATCCCAAAGGGCAGCAACGTGCCCAGGGTGCCCATGATATCAGTGTCCACAGCTCTACAATCACTGAGCATGGGAGCCATTTGACAGCCTCCTAAAATTGCAGATATGGCCGCAAGACATAAAAGGCTCCCAGCAATCATTGACTGATCCAAGGTCAGGCACACATAGTACCTGACAGGGCCAAGCTTCGAACAGATGCACTGAGAAGAGAAGAACTAGGGGGATGGGGAGGAACAGCAGCCACAGGAACAACGCCGCTTTCCACAGAAGGGCAGCACCTGAGGGAGTGCAGCAGATGCCAGGTCCCTGCCAATGTGGCCTCTGTTCTAGTCCCCACTCCCTTTTCTGTGGCGTTATTTTATTTTTTCAAATGGAAACATCTTGATTACCTTTCATTATAAAAGTTGCATATCACTACAAAAGTAACTACAGAAAAGCACACAGTAGGAAATACTGCTAATAGGCATCATTTGTGCACTTCCAGCTTCCTGTTCATAAACACTGTTCATGCTCACATGAAACAACACCATCTCCATTGCTCCTCCTTCCCCCTTGGGATCCACAGACGATGGCCATATTCTTGCTTCGGGTCAACACTATTCTAAGGACACAAGATGACGAAGCTAATTACTCTTCTAATGACCATGCAAGTCACACATCCCCAGTTTTTCTTTTCTAGTTTTTTGCTGTTGTTGGTCTTTTTTTGGTGGGGGCAGAGGGGTGCCCGGTAATTAAACCCAGGCCTTGCACATGGTAGGCAAATGCTCTACCACTGAGCTACAGCTCCAGGCCTGTCCCTCAATTCTTTATTACTAGAAGCTGCTGCAGGCTAGTAATATCTTCACACAAGCACTGGTGTCTTTTGTCCGATTTTTTCCTTCAGATAAAGTTCTTTTAAGTAAAAAAAGAAAAAAAAAGTAATAAAAGAAAAAGAAAATCCTTTAAGCCGAGCCAGGCATGGTGGTGCAGGCCTATGATCCCAGCTTTCAGGAAGCTGAAGCAAAAGGATCACCACAAGTTCAAGGCTGCCCTGGGCTACAAGGTGAGTTCGAAGTGAGCCTGGGCTACACAGTGAGTTCAAGGCCAGCCTGAACTATACAGCAAGACCCTGCCTCAAAAATACAAGCAAGAAACAAACCAAACCAACAAACAAGTATAATTGCTAGACTAATATGTTTATCTAAAATGAACAAATTTTGCCAAAATTTGTCTTACCAATTTAAACTTCCACCACCAGTTTATGAAACCACACCTGCCTCACATTCCCACCAAGCTAGGGGCCACCTCTACGTTCTTCCCCACCTGACAGGTCAGCCACGACCCACCACCTCTGGGGCCTCCTGCTTCTCTGGGCCCTTCACCCAACATGGGAGTGGTGTCACAGCAGTAAGCCCACAGGACCTGCTGCTGGGTCATGATGAGGCTTGCCGCTGCGTGCTGTCACTGGGCAGACTGTTAGACTGGCTAGATTCTCAGTGTCCCTTGCTAATTTATCATCTCTGCATCTCAAGCTCCAACTACAGCATCTAAGGTCTGAAACCACCAAGTGGACGCAGGATGGCAGGTCTCACCTCCTGCAGGACTCAGCCATGTGGATCTGCCTCTAGGCCTCCAAGTTCCCCTGTTCCTCTGCTGGCTGCCCATGGCACATCCCACACACGCTGGTCATCGGAGGACAGCAGAACACCTCTAAGCCCCTCGGCTGAACCGGGAATGGGCTACACAAGCTGTATTTAACTCTGAAAGATGGAGAACTGTGTTTCTACATCAAGTCGAGCTGGCTTTTTACACCCTCTGTTATACTTCCATAACCCTGGACATGACTGTCTGTCCAAATGTGTCACCTGGAGCTTAATGTGGTGCTCTCAGGTCTGTATGTGGCTCCGCCTTGCCTGGGGCACATTGGGAGGCCACCAGCCCCAGCAAGGGACCCCCAAACGACTACCCTCGCATCAGCTTCCTGCTCCTGCCAAGCAGCAGTGGGCTTGCCGACAAGAGGCAGCAGCTCATGGCCCAGCCTCCCAGGGTCCTCGCAGAGGGCTGCGGTCACGCTAAAGATGAGGAAGAAGACAGAAGGACAAACTGCTATACTGGGCACACTTTGCTCCTCACCCCCAGGAGACGAAACTGCTGTAATAAACAGGAACAAAGTCAAGCCTGCTGTTGATTTGCAAGTTGCCAGAAACAATGGCAGATGAGCCCACAAGTGCCATAAGTGAATTTCTTAAAATGCAGGACCCTTTTCACTCCAGGGCATACGTGCTCCTTTGAGCTGGGAAGGCAGGCCTCAGGTACACACCACTGACTCGCTGCATAGAAAACTAGGGTAGCCTGCTCACCAGAGATGCACAAAGTCAGATGGTGCACTCTGTTGGGACTTAGGAGTTTCAGATGATTCGGCTCTAACTTATTTTTATAAGAAGTTCTGAATTTACTGCAAATATTTTATTAATTAAGCACTTGCTAATGTGCTGCTAATGATTCAACTATGACACCAATGTCTGTAGCTCATCTTCCTTTTTCTTCTTGCGCAATACTGATACCAGGCCTTCACACTGACCCAGTCCTTTTTGTTTTTTATTTTGAGATAGGGTCTGGCCAAATTGCCCAGGTTGGGCTCCACCTTGCAAGCCTCCTGGAATACTGAGATTATAGACATGCACCACTGCGCCTGGCTCCACAGCACATATTTAAGCTTCTGGGTCAACTTAGTGAAAAGTATCCTGAGACTTTCAAGTTAAGCTATTTAAAAGTGTTTCACAACTACTTACCTAGATAAAGCAAAACTGCCTTAATTCACTATGCAACCAAGACAAAATAAGTAAGTTAGAAGCGTGGAAAACCAACAGAAGATGACTATTATCACTCTGCCACTTTGACTTCGCCAATTTACTGTATAAATTGCCCCCCTTACCTTTGGTTTTTGTGCCCCAGGATTTCAGTTATCTTTGGTAAATATCAGTCTAAAAATATTAAATGCAAAATTCCAGAAATAAATAATTTATCAGTTTTAAACTGCACACTGGTCTGAATGGTATGATGAAATCTCACACCCTCCCATCCCAGGCGGGACAGAAACTGTCAAGCCAGTGTATCCACACTGTATGTCCTACCTGCCCATTAATCACTTGACAGGAACAGTTATCCCTGTGCTTACATTCAAGTTACACTTATTTTAATAATGGCCCGAGGCCAAGAGAAGCGATGCTGGCACTTTCAATATGCCAAACAAAAACTACAAAATGCTCCCTTTAAGTGAAAGGTAAAAGGTCTTAACCTTTTTTTTTTTTTTTGTGGTGCTGGGAATCGAACTCTGGGCCTTGTGCCTGCTAGGCAAGCACTCTAACCACCGAGCTAAATCTCCAGCCTAAATCACCAAGTTTTCCCAGGGTGGGGTCAAACTTGTAATGTGCCTACCACAGCCTCCCAGAGTCTGGGTTACAGGTGTGCACCACCACACCCAGCTATTATCTTCCAACTATTGTTCATTTGCCAATAGTTAAGAGTCCCATGCTGCAATTAAACTCCTCAACTGAGTCCTCTACAGCTTCACATCCAATAAGAAAAAAGAAGAAGTAAATGCTTTAAAAATACCTTGTTCTGTTCCAGAAAAATTAAAAACATTGTACCACAGCGATATATGGACAACCATGTTTATAGCAACAAAGTTTGTAATAGGTAAGTCTTGGAAACAACCCAAATGTCCAACAAATGAGTGGCTAAAGAAGATGTGGTTTTTCTTTTTTTTTTTGTTTTTTTGTTTGTTTGTTTGTTTGTTGGCGCTGGGGATTGAACTCGGGTCCTTGTGCTTGCAAGGCAAGCACTTTAACCACTGAGCTAAATCCCCAGCCCGAAGATGTGGTTTTTCTATACAAAGGAGTACTACTCTACCATAAAAAGGATAAATTTGAGGCATTTATGGTTAAATGGATGTACCTTGAGAACATACTCTTAAGTGAAATAAATCAGACACACATGAGTACATATTGAACTGTTTCTCTGAGAAACCATAAGTGTAAATAAGGACAAAAAGGTATAATGTATATTATTCAAAAGAAAGATAACAGAAGGGAGGAGAATTAGAAAGGGAGGAGTGGGAAAAGAAGGAAAGGAAAAAGAATAGAAAGGAAAAAGGGCAAAAATACCTTTTTCTGGTCTGGGGATTTAGCTCAGTCGTTAGAGTGCTTGCCTAGCAAGCACAATACCGAGTTTGATCCCTGGCACCAAAAAATAAATTAATTAAAAATAAAACACCTTGTTCCTCCAAACGGAGGGAGCCAAAGACAGGAAGAGAGGTGTTTACTGACCATTCGGACCAAGCACGTCTCCAGCATAGTACCACCTCACAGAACCCTGTTTATCTCCCAGAAACAGTTATCCCTTATCAATGTCGCCATCTCTCCTCTGTGTAAAATAAAATTTAAACTCTCTCAGGGTTGGGAAGAGGAAAAGCCAGGAAATGCCCATCATTCCCTTACCTTGTTTCTCTTTTTCTTTGAGTGGATCGGTGTTATAGACTCGAAATCCGTTTTCCATTCCACACGCGAAGCAACCTAAAGCACGGAGTATGAAAAGATGTGTTAGTCCACAATGGACAAAGGCAAGAAGTCTGGAGACATTGCACCTACAGATTCCCAACCCACACAGACACAACGCGTGCCCAGCCACAGCCACTCTCCTCACAGAGATGTGACAAAGTGATGTGCATGTCCTGCATCGCTGAGCATGTACAGGAACCTCTGGAGTCATGGATGCGGGCTTCTCTGCTGCAGGGTCCTTCTGAGGCGTTCCTGTGGACCAGGCTAGGCCTGAACACTGAATTCCAGCAAGAGCTCACTGGCTACCTCAAAAAGCCACTTGGCCAATGAACATTCCTTGAACACTCGCCTCTCATGCTCACTGGCCCCACTTCTGGAGCACATTTCTTAGGCGCTGTGTCAGGCATTGTGCTGGTCCCAGAGACACAGTGACAAGCAACAATGTTCACATGTAAGGGAGGACAGGCACAACACAAGCCTCACCAACGTGGATATAGCAGGTGAGGGGAAGGGGGCAGGTTTCTATCTCAGAATGGTCCCCTAAAAGGTGGGAATTGCTCAAACTCCTCAACTCCTGTCAAGGTCACAGTGAGCAACCCAGGTCATTCTTCCCCATCATCATCCCCAAGTCACTTACCCAGGTTGTTAATGGTTTAAAATAAAAGAAACTCAAGTTTCAAGACTGTTGCGAATGTTTCCTACAACCTGGACTCTAGTCACCATAGACATGACCCAAGGCCATACTGACGTCCTTTAAATGCCATGTCCAATTGCTGGTTCAAATGAAGCTTTTGCTAGAAGAAGAAAAACTAACTCCTTCAATTCTTCAAATGAAATGTTGTAAAGCTTGATTCCCCCTTGCAACTGGTTTGAAAGCCAATGTTAAGGCCTCTTAAATTCCATTTTCCTGGTTTTGATCTACTCTCTGGTTGTGGAACCAGATTACTCTGTCCTATCAGTCACCCTTCCAAATGGAAAAAATACACCTATATTTTTTGTCCAAGTCATGTACAAAACCATAGATCAAGACAGATCCAAGAATCCATGACAGCTAGCCTAGGGAACTGGAGACCACACTATGATCAACTCTTATGCTCTGAAATGTAATTTACCTGGGCCTGGAATCTGAAACTCACTTGAAAGTGCTATATTGTCATCTGTTAAATCGTTCTGGGTTATGACACCCTTTTGAAATCATATAACCCAGATAGAGGAATCAGACCTTTCCATGCTGAAAAATACAGAAATAAGAGCTAATTTTTTTCCCTTTCAACTGTTACAACTTCCTCAAATTTTAAGTTTATACCTACTTATCTTCATCAGAAAACATATTTTGGATTAAGGATTTGCATAAAAACATACAAGCCACCTTTATAAATGCACAAGCAAAAAGCAGATAGTCCAGGAGAAAAACAAAAGAGCACATACAGATAGTAAACACGGAATCTGGAAAATGCAAATAAAGCAGCACAGTGAGACGTACTACACACCAGTCAAAATGGGCAAAATGATGAGAAACACCAAGTGCCAGCTGGGTGCACAGCCACAGGAACACTGAGACTGCAGCAGAGGACAAAACGCTAAGAGCACCCTGGAGAACTGTTTGCACTAGCTATGACAGCTGCCAATTATTCCCAACATACCCATGCAGAAATGTGAACATATGCTCACCAAAAGAAATGCATTACAACAATTACAGTGGCTTTGTTATACTTATGGAACCCAAAAACGAACCTACCCAAATGCTCACCAAAGATGGACAAATGAATTGCAACAATATATGCCAGCAAAGGAATACTACATGTCCACAAGAAGGATCTACAACTATAACCAACAGTATGGGGGAAAAAAATCTCAAAGTCATGATGAGTAAAAAAGGCAGAAACGGGGCTGGCACTATACTTAGTTCAGCTGGAGAGCACTTGTCTAGCAGGCACAAGGTCAGGGGTGGTGAACCTACGGCACGTGTGCCACAGCAGGCATACAGAGCCTTCTCTCTTGGCACACAAGCCAAGTTGCTCCAGTATCACCGCAGCAGCCAAGTACTGGATATTCAGATTAACTTGCAGTGTTGGCACTCTGTGATAAGTAAATGGGTTTTGGGTTGCAGTTTGGGGACTCAGTCTCTAAAAGGTTTGCCATCACTGTCCTAGGTTGATACCCTGCATCATAAAACAAACAAGCAAACAGAAGCCAGACAGAAATGAACACTAAAGTTAAGTACAGAAGCACGCAAAACTAATTGATGCTATCAGAAGACAGGCTAGAAGGCGCATGGATGGCCGGGTATACTGTTTCTTAACCTGGGTATTACTGAATCCGTTTGGAAAATGCTGAACATGTGATACATGCACTTCGGTGGTGGTGGGGTAATTGGGGATTGAACCCAAGGCCTTCACACCGAGCTACATCACTTTTTTTTTTTTGAGACAGTCTTGCTAAATTGCCCACCCCAGGCTAAAATTTGCAATCTTTTTGCCTCAGCCCCCCAAGCATACACCACAAGCATACACCACAATGCTCAGATACCCTTGCTTTTCTCTCAAAGAAATCCTTGGCCCAAAAGCTATGATGCGTAGCTCCCTAGGAAGCTAGCCATGTTGGGATGCCTGACTAGCCAAGCAAGGGCAATGGAAGCACAGAGAAGTGGACCCAGCTCTACATGCTCACATTTGGAAACTCCCACCTCAACTTTCAGTGCTACAGAAGTGGGCTAGGAGCTCAGTCTGCCACCTCAGGTCTTCCCTGGAGCAGCTATTCAAATGCTTCTGCTTCCTGTAGGAATAGAAAAAACATTTCTATAGCATCCTGCTTCCTGTAGGACACTATAGAAATGCATGTATCAATACTTTCAGTCTTAAAGACTACTGCAAATTACTTCTGGGAGAAAACATGTCCAAAGTTTGAACAATTTAAAATAATGGGCAAATGAGCTGGGTGCAGTGGTGGTGCATGCCTGTGATCACAGCCATTTGTGAGGCTGAGGCAGGAGGATAGGGAGTTCGAGGCCAGCCTAGGCAATTTAGCAAGACCTTGTCTCAAAATTTTTAAAAAAGGGGTTGGAGATTTAGCTCAGTGGTACAGTGCTTGCCTAGCAAGCAAAAGGCCCTGAGTTTGATCCCCAGCACCCCTGCAAAAAAAAAAAAAAAAAAAAAAAAGTGCTGAGAAAGCACCTCAATGGTAGTCTCTCTAGGTGCTATCTCCAGAAAAAAGCAAATACTCTTTTAAACATAATTTCTAAGCCTGAATTTGTGATAAATGTTTAAAAACCGGAGAGTAAAATTTTAAAATCAGTATAAGCAAAAACAAAATGTGACACACTCAACCATCTGACATACATTTACATTACAGGGAATTAACTATTACCAGAAATTTTAGTATAAAAGCATTATTTCTTTTGGGGGGGATACTAGGGATCTTTTTTTTAAGAGGTGACAAAGTTTATTTGAAAAAGTAAAAGTGAAAAGTGAGAGAAACTGGCTCTGCAGAGCGTGTTTGGGCTGAGTAAAAGAGGAAAAAGCAAGATAAAAGTACACCCTGGAGGACACAAGGCGGGCTATCAGGAGGAAAGCCACTACAGCCTGAAAGCATTAAAGACTCATTTTATCTCTGTTCATTCCTCAAAAGGTTTCGATTTTATCAAAACCTATTCAAAAAATCTACTGGTCCTCTTCTAATGAAAAACCAAAACGGTCCAGCCAGATACTGTACCACCCAAAGTGCAACACCTGGACCTGACAGTGCACTCCCTATCCCTCCTACAGGGGGCCAAACTGAACCATCGCAGGTACCAACTGCCTCTCCTCCAGGGACCCTTCTGTGAAGAGTCTCGCCTTCCTCCGATTTAATGAAAACCTTTCCACACCCGTCTTATGACATGCACATGTTCTGCCTCTTACCGTGGTTTTTCTTAGACATTATTTTAGCTCTTCTACTGTATCACTAGCATTCAGGGGTGAGGTAGGGATGTCAGGTTTTAATTATATTCAAAGTACCTCTCAAAGCCTCAGAAATGCCTAGCATACTTAAGTCCAAATAAATTCATAACAAATGAGAGACACCCAAACACTGCATCATCTATCTAAAATTGTTCATTTGTTGATTCCCAGCACTGCAAGATAAAATAACTCATTTAAGATTATCTTCATAGCTGAGTGTTGTGGCACACACCTATAGTTCCAATAACTTGAGGGGCTGAGGCGGCATGCCCAGCCTGGGCAACATAGTAAGACCCCTGTCTCAACAACAATAAAATAAATAAAGTTATCTTCACAGAGGAGATCATGTAGTATTTTTAGTTTCTCTTTAAAAGCGTGTTCTCTCTTCAAAAACAATAGTCCCGAGCCAAGACGTAAAACCTCTGCCTTCACTCTTTTCCTCCCAGTGGTAATGCTGAGACAGACACCTTACCAGGCAGAGGAGCGGTCACAATCACCAAGAGCAAGCGCAGGAAGGTGTGAGGGACGAAAGCCATAAGAACCGTGACGCCCGAAAGGCAAACCTCAGAGGTCTTTCCCGCCACCAAATAGGAGAGCGTTGCTCGTTAGAGTGGCTGGACCCACACTAAGCTGTCAATCAGCACACCCATCGAGGTTCAGCCCGAAAGGGCCACACATCGAGTCAACTCTGCGACCCAAAGAATCTACAATTTAAGACCCTGAGCGGGCCGAGAGTGGTGGCGCAAGCCTGTAATCCCAGCATTCGAGAAACTGAGGCAGGAGGATCACCGCGAGTTCGATGCCAACTTAGGCTACATAGTGAGTGTAAGACCAGCCCGAACTACACAGCAACATTCTGTCTCGAAAAAAAAAAAAAGAAGAAGAAGAAGAAGAAAAAGAAGACCCCGCGCAGACTGCAGAAGCCTGATCTCCAGGATCCCGTAAAGCCGCGCCCCGAGGACCGTCCCAGTCCGAGAGGGACCCGCCCTCGCCTCATCCCGAGCCGGCCCGGACCGCGCAGGGCAGCGCCGCGCCCCGCAGGCCGGGCCCCGGGTCTCCGGCAGCAGAGTGAGGAGGGCCTGACACCACGTCAGGGGTCCCGGAGACAGGGCAGAGAGGGGGTCGCAGGGG